>WYDI02033082.1:0-24029 GCA_009867235.2 Psittacus erithacus
CTTGAACACTGCCAGGGATGGGGCAGCCACAGCTTCTCTGGGCACCCTGTGCCAGCGCCTCAGCACCCTCCCAGGGAGCCTTCTCTTCTCCAGACTGAGCAAACCCAACTCTCTCAGTCTGGCTCCAGAGCAGATCTGCTCCAGCCCCAGCTCAATATGCTATAACTTCTTGGATGTGCTGCTGAAACACTGCAGAGACTTCAGACACACATCTCTATGCTACAGGCTCCTAACTTCTTGGTCCCATGGCAGCAGAATTAATGGATACTCCCAGCATTATCCTGAGCACAAACTCATGCAGCAAATGCTGTCAGCTCCTTCTATTCACATCCTGGAAGCCAAATGCTATTTTCCCATTAGTCATCTTCCCCATATTCCCCCATGGAGCCCTTTCAATGCAGTGATGTGAGGAGGGACTTAGCTACCCTTGGCCAGTGTTAGGGCTGTAGGTCTGTAAGCAGCAGAGTCAATGACAGGAGCTGGAGTGCTTCATTGCTCCCTGCTTCACCCCAGCTCCACGGCTGCAGCTCTGTCGGGAAGACACATCTGAATTTCAGCATGGCAAGTGTTTATCTTCAAGCAGCTTGGTGTGTGGGCTGCTGCCTGCTCTCTAAAAGCTTCGGAGATATTTGTAGCTGCTCTGCTTGTTCTGATTTTGCTGGAACAGAAATAAGTACCCAAAGAACAAGAAAAAATGTATGTATGTAATGCAGACATATGTACGTGTGGATTCAGAAAAGAGAAAAAGAGATTAAAGGGCACCACAGGACTGTACTTTCACTTAAAGGAATATCATAGAATCATAGAATAGTTATGGTTAGAAAGTACCTGAAGATCATCTAGTTCCAAACCCCCTGCCATGGGCAGGGACACCTCACACTAAATCATAAGGGAGACAGCTTTGTTCTTGCTGCACTGTGAAGGTGCTGAGTTAGGGAAGTACCATGACAGATGCTTTGCAGCTTTTGGAAACTATACGAGGCTCACAGCTCTGCCCTGGAATGTCATTACACTCTCTTATGTATTCTGGCATGCAATGGTAAAGAAGTGTCTCGCCAGTTTGTAAAGGAGTATATGGTTGGAGGGCTGATCAGATGCAGCTAATGCATATTGCTGATATAATACTGAATAATTCTTCGACCTGGTCTTCAAATCTCTGGGATTAATTTCACATATGCAGAGAAATGTGCACAGAGAACTTGTGACTTTTACTTACCTGGGTGTAATGCCTGATAAGGCAGATGTGCACGTTTCCCTACTTGCCCTGGTGGTGCGTCTGAAGCTATTTTAAACCATTCCAACCTCATATCAAAGAAATGCTTCAAATTGAATCTCTGAACACTCTGAGCTGGGTTTAAGGGTGAAATTTGCCTAATGTAAATCCTCAAAACCAAGCTCAGGTGGGACTGAAATGAAGTTTCAGCTTTTGCAATGGGTCATATCACAGGAGTTCAATTCTTCCCTGCTTGGCCAGACCTACCCATCACTTTGCCTCTGAGAGATCAGCAGCAAAAACGATTGCATGCACATGTCTACAGGATCTCCCCCCCTGTTATTCCTCCCACTTTGAAGCACAGTAAAGAGCTGGGGGTAGCACAGCCAGTCTGTTGTAATTGAATTTCCCTGCCTCGTGTGTTGTATTTTATCAGGCTGGGCTCTTTTGGCTTGCAGTGATGACTTGGAGGCATTTGCATTGCACGGGGCTGCTGAGGAAAGCGGTTGAAAAATGGTGTGAAAATGCTGATAAATAGTTCTAAATGAAAGCAATTTTAGCAAGAGAGCCCGTAGGCGGCCTCAGTCTCCTTTTTGGGGACTATAACACTCCAATGTGAGATCTTCCAGCAGCAACAGGCACACAGAAACAGAGCTGCAACACAGAGCACCTAAGGCTGCAATAGCCAAAGACTGGCTTTTCTTTGCCTTGCTATTGCCTGAGTCCAGCTGGATCAACTTATTGGCCAGATAAAAGTCCCAAAGCTCCCTTGCATACCCATTCATTGCTTTCTTTTCCCCTATAAATAAGAAATAGGTGAAGGACATTTGAGCTAACAGCTCTGGAGGATACAGCTTTTGCTCTTTAGGCTCATCTAGCAATTGTACTAAAGGTAAAACCAATGGCAGCTCCTTAGAGGTGTATTTGAATGTTAGTTCCTGAGATAGACTTCTAAAGGTCCAGATGGGCTCTAGATATGTTCAGACTTTGATTTACTTAACTATAAATTCTCCTGTTGTTCTGAGGCCAGAGCAAGGAACTCATAAGTGTTGCAGCTAAAGCATCTCTGTATCAGCTGGTCGCAAGTGGATGGGAACAAAGCTTCTTTCCAGGTTTTTATTTGCTTGATATATATATACTTTATATAGATATATTAATATTGAGAGCAGTTTTAAAGCTATTTTGGGATGTATTTAATACAAGAATAAAGGGCTGGGAGTGTCCCAGGCTTTCGCTAATGGAAGTGAGATGGAAACATGAAGCTATAAGTACTTCTTTTTATTTTTGTCTACCTCCACATATATATGGAAATAGCTCACTCCAGCCCCTTGTACTTAAGGATCCATTTGTGCTGCTGCCTCAGCTCTTCCTGTGGAAGGCAGTGAGTTGAAAGAGTGATTTAACACAAATAAGAGGAGACAGACCAGTACTTAGCACGACAGGCTCCTCAGAAAGTTTAGACAGGAAGAAGCTGTTCCTTTTCTCTCTGTCGTTTCCCCTTTGCAGCCTGCAGATGAGAATTTCATAGTAGAATAATTCAAGGAGAAGGAATCCCTAGGTAATTTAGCTGTAGTTATCTGACAGTCCTTAAAGTACCCTGTCGTCATGGAGCAGCTATGTATATACTAGCAGCTGCTCTGTATTAGTACATATAATAGAAAGGGGATTGTGCAGACCGAGTGGCAATGCATATTCTAAATATCCAGTGCAAGTATTCAACAGGAGAACCCAGAAAACACAGAAATGAGTGTGGCTGACTAGTGATATTGCTGCTCTATTCAATACTAAAATGCTAGACCCCAAATGAGTGGGTTAGATGGGAAGCACTGGAGGGTGAAGTCAAATGGCTTATCTGGGCAGTGAGCTGACTGACCACTGATCAGTGAGACTTTGAAACATATTCAAAGCCTAAAATCAAATGGGAATCCAGATTCATAAGGCCTGCATTAAAATCTAGTGTCAATCTCAGCTTTTTTCCCAGCTGACAACCACAGTTAAATGCAGTTTTTTAGATGTGCCTTTCAGTTTAAGACCAAGAGGCAAGAAATGTCTTTCTGTACTAAAGTGAAAGTCATCTTTGTGTGGAACACTAGGGAAAAAAGCCATTCTTTGCTTTACATGCGACAAATGTATTTTGGGTAAACTTATATAATTCATGACAAAAGTATTTCTGTTTCCTTCCCTTTATAAGAGTGAATCTGACCTCAATATTCAAACCCAGGTTTTTCAGCTAAATTTGACCTGTGTTACAGTGTCCATCCTTTGGGTATGCAGGAGAAATCATTCCAGCCCTACTCAATACCCTGGGGCAGCACCTGCACTTCTAAGTAGAGTGAGTAACTTTTATTTTCTCTCTGCCTGGGAGTTCTGAGGAACAAGATCATTCTCTATCTAGAAATAACTCTATTAATTTGTGTTAAAATGTAACTGGCTACATTAACACAAGGGAGATGGCTGGAGATTCTAGGATAAAAGTATCTATTGTGTAATTCTCTAGATTAAAACCATCAGACAATGAGGTGTATTCAGAAAGTCAAAAGGATAAATGTCCTATGACAATAAAAAAATCAAAGGTTTCTGGATACCCACTTGGGTTATAAGTAGACCTATAAAGAAAGGGGCTGATCAGCAATGAGAACAACATCTCAGATGAGCTGTGGGGATAAAGTGAGGATTGCCAAATGTCAAGGTTTTAATTTCCTCACAAAGGAAGCTCTTTGCAGAGGAAATGAAAACAAACAGTAGAAATTTCTTACCCATAGAAATAAGGAGAATATAAAGACAGAAGAAATACTGATACCGTGCAGGAAGAATGGGACCAAGTTTAAAAGTAATCTGCATTCATCCTCAAAACAAAACGAATACATTTCCTTCCATTTCAGCGAGGATATTGATAATGACCATGGCATAAAGGCAGGACATGAATGAGACTGAATGTACGGACATTTAAATTAGTCCAGCCTAGGTAGAAGTAAAATTCAAACTGCTTGATAAGATGATAATGAGAGGAGCAAATTGCTTTTATTTCTGATATCTGAAAGAGCTGGTTTACAGTATGTTGGTTCAGTAGCAGGTTGATATATGACAGAAGAATAGTAAGCACATGTATCTTTGAAATATTTAAGCAAGGCTCTTGTAAGTCTGTGAATGTGACCTCTGTAGTATGCAAAACCAGCTTTACATGGCAGAAAAATTGCAATAGTGTAAGATGGATCACAGCATTTTAGCTTGCAGAAAAACCATGAAGGAATATTGTTGTATCTTGCTTTAAGAAGTTAACTAGTTTCTATCTATTTGATGTGATTTAGAGCCAAATAAGCTAGGGACATTTGATACATGCAATATGAGAAATACTCATTAACACAGAAGTAGGCGAAATGAAGTTAAATCCAATCAGAAGTGTTACAGAAAGGGGTAACTTCTCCAAGAAGGCAGTATTTCAGTGGGGGTGGTTAGCAGGACCAGTACTCTCTGATCCAACATCATATATTCATTAATACTGGAAATTAGCACAAAATACCAGTGATGAATGATGTCAGAAAAAGCTAGTATAAACTGAGGGAATTTGATTGTGCTGCAGTGCTGATGAGCTTTGGACAAGTGAACTGAGAAATCTGTGTAGGGAAAACAATGTTTGTGAGGCTGAGAAATACATGGATATGTTAGACAAGCTTTGAAGAGTCTGCTGAGGTATCAGTATGTGATGGAACTGTGGGAAAAGCAGATTCTAAGATGCCTCAGGCAACATGTCTCTAATAAAGCAAGAGAAATGAAAATATTTTTGTATAAGAGCCTGGTACACATTCATGTGTAGTGCTATGTGCAGCTCGAGACATCTGTGTCTAATGCAGACTAATTCAGATAAGAGCAGCTTCAGAAAAGGACTGGTGGAATAAAGTGGATGGAGAGTCAAAGACTTGAGTATCTAAGACAAATTAAACAATTGCTCTTGCTAAACATGGTGTTGAGGGGTACGTGGAGAATATGAACAGGATTCAAAATCCAGAGGAGGAGAGGATTTGTTGAGCTCAAGGGTGACACTGACAGAAGAAGCAGAAGTCAACTAGCCATGATTAAATACAAGTTGAAGAATATAAGCAAGCTTCTCAAAGTCAGAAGAGAGAGCTCTTCTGCAAAGCCTTTCAAGGAGAGAGAAAATCTGAGATTCATCCCACCTAGCTATAGACATTAAGTGAAGGTACTTACCCTAGGGATTTACTCATACTAGACTCCCCTATAAGAGCCTCCTCCAGAGTGTGATTCAGTTCTTAGGTGCATTGAATCAGCTTGGAGATGTCTCTTCTCACACTCACCTGAGATCTAAGGTAACTAGTATCTACTGCTGATTCCTCACTCTGCTCCTTCTAGTATGGTGGGTGAATCCAGAAATGGAAAGACCCAATAAATAATTAGTTGAAGAATGATTATTTTAAGAATATTATAAGAAATGGCTACCTGCAAGAGTAAATGCATAGGTTTGAAGACTCAATTCTGGTTTAGATCAAGCTGATACTTCAAAGTTCCTACCTACCGATATCATTTTAGCCGCCCTTACAGGAAGCTTTTTCTGGCACTTAAAAGGCTCAAAACTATTTCAAAATGAGGGTTAAGCTGCCAGGGGTTTTTTGTTTTATCTTTTTAACTGTGAGCAGCCTCTGGATTCTGCACTGAATTATAGCAAGGTCTCAAGCGTAACTGGAAATCATGGGAAGTTCAATTTTGGGAAGAAGGATGAGGTGTTGATAGTGCCTGTGGGCAGTAGGGTTTGTCTCTGTTGGAGCAGGGGCAGAATTGTTGGCTTCCAGTGCCTTGAAATTGAGTCTAGATTTATTACAACAAATCTTCTTAATTTTGTGTGGCTGTTTATAGCACGGATGAAGCTGTACCAACCTTTTGGCAATAAGTGATCTCTATTTTACAGCGTATAGTGGCCTCTTCTATGAGATGTAATAGTGTGACTCAGTGTGTCTCCTGATGTAAAGCAGTTGTTACATCTCGATTGTACAGAAATTACTTTTCATTCTCACTCACTTAAGAAGATCAAACCTCTGTGACTATGTTTTACAAAGTGCAGCATTTAAATGCCCCTTTCCAAGCCTCTCACTGATCTCTTTCTCCATTTTGTAAAGTGCCACTAATTTGAAAGCATTTTAAAGTATGCAAGAAAGAAAGAAGTGGAGGTTTGAAGGTGATGAGGCCTCCAGTGAGGGTGAGGAGGAGGAAAAGGAAACTCAGTAATGCTGCCCTTCCAGGGATTCTGCCATTAACTAATGCATTATTTTTCTAAGCTCATTAAATAACCCTTAGAGCTGTGAAAAGGTCAAGAGAGGGGAAGAAGCTGAAGCTGCCTGTGGATTTTGGTCGTACAGCAATTTCCTAAGCAAGCGGGGGAGGGTGTGGGTGATGAAGAGGCAAGGAAAGAGGGAAGTAGAAACGGAGTGTGTTTTTTTCTGTTGATCCTTTTACTCACATAAATACGACCCCTTTGACTTTTCCCAACACCAGTCATCTATTCAAATCCCTTTGTAACTTCTTACCCATAGTAGCTGCTCTCTGGTGAAGCCACCTGCTATTGTTTACAGCAAACAAATTGTAGTTGGCTACAGATCAGCTCAGACATGGGGCTGATGCCTTGGCAGGGGTAGAGTCGTGCCTTTGCCTAGCACTATATGTCTCCCATGGGTTGAGGCAAGAATTAGAAGTCTCTTGTTGTGGTTGCTGTAGAAAGCCCAGATCCTCATTAGAAACACCACATGCACAAAGGGCTGAGATATGAAGACCATTTGTTACTTTTAATGGGTTAGTATTTTAAGCCTCATTGCAGGACACAAAGATTTGTCTTTCCAAGTCATAAACCTTCCAAAGAGATAGCGAGGAAGAAACACAGAGGCACAAGGTCTTCTAACCCACTGATGCTATGGGTACCTGGGATGTAAGAATCATGTTTACCTATTCCTGAGTTCTCCCTTAGATATTGCAGTCAAATTCCATTGAATAAAGAAAATATTTCCTTTTTATTGGTAGTTGTTTCTTAGCTCGTGAAAGGTAAAAAGCAAAGCAAAAAAGAAGATAAACAAGACAAGCTTTTAAACAGAAATAATAATAAAACCAAGGGTAATGTTTTCTGACCAAATAAGAATAATAATCCTTTGCAGAGAAATGGATAATATCTTAGGTACTCTTTATAATGCTAGTATGAGACAAGGGTGAAATGTGAACCTCTTATGTGGGGTGGTCATGTGTACGTCTATGATAAATCAGTGAGCTAAGAACATTATTTGGACATACTACACAAAGAAACTCCCCAGTCAAGTTCATATCCCTTCACTTTATTGTGCAGCCCAGGGCAGCTGTGTCTCACCAAGTAAAGCACTGCCCCAAACACAGAACATGCCACAGGATTTAATGCAATGTTGCCCTTCTTCTTTGAAATGAAGTTACTCAAATTCTGCACAAATAATAATCCCAGTAGTTGAATTCTGCATAACTAAGCAGTATTGTGACATTTTGAGGCTTCCGGTTTTTTCCAGAGCTGATGAATATAAAGCACAACTTTCTGCCCTTTGCCTTTAGAAAGCTGGGAGAGCCTGTGTTTGTTTATCTCAATGCAGAAATGGTGTGAAAAGCTTTCTTTGTTAGGGTCAGAAACAGAACAAGATTGTTTTCCAAGTTCAAGGCTATTCCTGTCTAGGACTGGCTTTCAGTAACTGGTGGTTCAGTGCAGCAAGGTGAATTCACAATACTGCTGATGGGGTCTCAACAGTCTGAAAACTATCAGTTCTATCTCAATATCACAGCACTCTATTTTGGCTTTCTTTAGGCTTGTTAATCTTGTTACTTTGCTGCCAAATACAACATCAGTGTACTAATTGGACTCTGAAAACACAAATCCCACCAGCAATTTCTTGCAGCTCCCGTTTTGCATTTGGTAATTCAGGTGTAAGAGTTATTCTGATGCTATCTGTGTCGAGTCAAGGCCTGGGCTTTGCTGCATCTTAGTTCTGAACTGGGGAAACACAGGCAGACCAGCTATGTCTTTGGTGCCCTATGGCCAGGTCCTGGCCCAGATGGCTGTAGAGCCAAGACCCCAAAGTGCTAGCCTGTTGAGCAACATGCACAGCAAGGGGAGATGGAGGTAACAGGGAAGACGTAGCACTTGACCCTAAGAGAGGGCGTAGTCTGTTCATAGGAATCCCCAAAAGTAGCTAACCTGGATTGATACACTACAAATTCACAGAGCAGCTCACCAGCTCTGCACATCATGTCCAAGACTGTAAGAACACAGAGCAGAGAAAGGATGCTCCTTGTTTACAGATTGGGATTAAGGTGTCCACGCTAGGCACAGTTGAAAATCCCACTTTGCACTGTTTGCTTCTGAGTTCACAAAGAGCAGGGGAGTGATGTCTCAATATTAGGATGTGTATTCCCCCACCTACAAGTGTGTGAGGACTCACATAGCCAAGCAGCACATCTGTAAAGCCAGGGAAGTATTTGGTGTTCATTTCCCTTGGGATTAGCACTTCAGCAAAGCAGTGCATTGAGCCAGAGTAACACGTCTTTATTTACTGAGCAGATTTTGCATGCTCGGTTGTGAGCGAGTAACTACAAGGCAGAGATGAGCTTTACTGGAATTGGAACAGTTTCTTTGTCAGCGCTATGGCTCCTCCATTTAATTCCACAAATCTGCTGAAATCAGAGTGGCTTCACCCATCAGCTCAGCTGAGAGAGCAAGGACGGGAGGGAGGAATCTCTTACTTTCCACTTCTCTGAGTTCTCAGGCGTTGCATCAAAGTGGCATGGAGCCTCCTGGGAAAGGGATTTGCTATAACTCATGTCAGTCCCAGCCACATTATGTTTATGGATATGATAGACTGAACACTGAAATTACCATTTGCACAAATGATGGCGCAATTCCTTCAGGCCTACTGTGTCCCTTTAATAGTCCAATCTTTCAGTAATGAAGTGGAGATCAGTCAGGACTCTCCGCAAATCCCATCTTTTTTTCTTTCATTTCTCTTTTTCTTTTCTCTTCTCCTCCTTTTTTGAGCGCCTTTTTATTGCACACATTATTTTCATCTTTTCTCTGAGCCAGACCCATTTACCAAGCAGTTTTAAGGGAGATCAGAAATGAGATTCTCAATATTCTGTTAATACCCCACAAGTAGCAACCTGGCAGACAATTCCTTGCTGCTTGGGGCAATGAGTCATGCAGAGCTCAGGAGTTAGGGAGCTACACCCAGGGAAGAGGGATGCTATTCATGAGACCTCAGAAACAAATACAGGGAAAAATACCTTAGAGAACAGACTTTACTTCCTTCACTTACTGCACACCCTGCTCCATCTCCTTTTGCTTTCTGCTCAGTTCCATGATGCTTTCTGAGGTCAATATACAGGGACAAACTTGCCAGATAATGCTAAACCCAAGATATCTATTAATTGTATTGGCCAGACGAAGACCTGAACTAAGTTCTAAGCAAAATCAAGGGGGGTTTGACCCTCTTAATTCTCCCTTCATTAACAGTTTTACTGCAGTTTTATTCACTTGTTTCTCAGGAACAAAGATATCTGTGAGAAACACATTGAAGTTTTTTAAAACCGAGCCATCCCTAAAAGGTTTAAGGGAAAGTTATTGTAAACAGTGGAATGTGCAGAACAGGTCAGAATAAAACCTTGGAGTGATCTAAGAATGAATAAGCAGGGGTGAGAAAATCTGATCTTTCATCACAGACACTGAAGTACTGGCTATACTTGACACGAGGCATGGTCTGGAGAGGTGATGGGAATGGGAAACCTGCAGACAATAACTGAAGTTCCTGCCAATTTTATTTAGTTAATAGTCTGGGGAACTGGGAGCAATAAGAGATTGTGCCCTCGAAGGGAATAATGCAATGTAGCACGTATCCTTGTTTGGACTACAGCCCATGGTGCCTGAGCCAGATGCTGAGGTGCTGTTGATCCATAAAGCTCCATAAAAGTGGCATCATGTGGCACACAAAGGACAACCAGGTGAATGGACAGAGTTGGCATGGGTTTGTGAAAGGCAGGTCCTGCTTGGCTGACCTCATCTCCTTCTGTGACACTGAGTGGCTGAAGAAAAACTGTTGATGTTATCTGCTCTAGACTTCAGTGATACCTTTGACACCATTTCTTACAGTATTCTCCTGGAGAGACTGGCTGCTGCTGGCTTGATGAGTGCACTGTTGGTTCGGGAAAAAAGCTGGCTGGATGGCTGAGCCCAAAGAGGAGCAATGAATGGAGTTAAATCCAGTTGGTGGCTGGTCACAAATGATGGTCTCCAGGGTCAGTGCTGGGGCCAGTTCTGTTTAATGTCTTTATTAGTGATCTGATAAAGATCAAGGGGATAGAGTGCAGTTTGCAGGTGACACCACGTTGGCTGGGAGCGTTGCTCTGCTTGAGAGTAGGGCAGGCTCTGCAGAGGGATCTGGACAGGCTGGATCAAGGGGCTGAGGCCGACGGTATGAGGTTCAACAAGGCTCAGTAGCAGCTCCTGCACTTGGGTCACAGCCACCCCATGCAATGGGGTTGTCAAGCACTGGATCAGGCTGCCCAGGGAAGTGGCGGAGTCTCAGTCCCTAGAGGTATTCAAAAGATGTGCAGATGTGGTGCTTAGGGACACTGTTTAGTGGTGGACTTGGTAGTGCTGGATTAATGGTTTGACTTGGTAATCTTCTAGATCTTTACCGACCTAAAGAATTCTATGATTTGAAGTCATGGACTGGACTATCAGATGACATAAATTAGGGTTTTATGGAGCAGTACCAGTCTGTAGCATTGACAAACCTGGGTCTTGCTTTTCTACCTTGTATTAATGCATTTGTTATTTCTGCATCTCTCTCCTTAGCATCTCATTCTGTCTCCACAGTTCTCCAGTTTTCTCTTTCATTTTCCCTCTGTTGCCTGCAGTGCTTTTCTCTGCCTCCTGCTATAATTTTCCTTTCTGTTTTCTTTAGCATATATTTTTTTTTTCTCTCCCTTTTCCATTTGCACCTTTCACATTAGCGTGCATCTAATAATATTTTCAACTAAAACATGTATATGATCATAGAATCATAGAATAGTTGGGGTTGAAAAGGACCTTAAGATCATCCAGTTCCAATCCCCTTGCCATGGGCAAGGATGCCTCACACTAGACCACATCACCCAAGGCTCTGTCCAACCTGGCCTTGAACACTGCCAGGAATGGAGCAGGCTGAGAGGAGGTTATGCCCTGGATATAAAACTCACTGAAGACAATGGTCAAAGCCAGTAGATTCTAGTATGAACATGGTCTCACTCAGCCCCTTGGCTGAGAGCACCACGTTTCTATAATAACGCTGTGTTCAGGAGCAAATTCTGCCTGGGAATCACTTTGCTGAGCCCTTCTCTTCAAAGTGCAAGAAGCAGCTGCAGAAACTGCTAAGGCACACTTGGAATTCCAGCAGTCTCTTGGTGGGTGATTCCAGCCTGAGTTGGAAGCCCCCATCTCCCCCATCTGCCTTTCCAGTGCTGAGAAGCTGCTGCTGTATTTGTGTTTAGTTATTCCCCCTGTTGCATTTGTTCTGTTTTCTTGCTTACGGTAACACGGTTCTTCTTACTGCCTGCGCTCAGCTGCCTATTTGTCATCTCTGCCGTTTGATGTGTTGTGGTAATCTATGTGCACCCAGCCTGCTGTGCATCGATATTTACTAATGGAGCTTCTTGTATGCAGAGGGTGTTTGCAATAAAAGGATAATGAAAAAAAAAAACCCTCCTTGACCCTGGCCAGGCAGTTAGTAGAAATCACAGCTATAGACAGCGGTATATCCACCATGCCTCCCCAGCATGAGGAGGAAAGAGCCTATGGAGGAAGGGAAGGGGAGGGGGGAATAGCAACCTGGGGAAGATATAAAGGTGGGGAGGAAAAATACAGGAGAAACAGTAAGCAAGCTCATGGAAATGAGAGAGAAGCCATTACAAGGAAAGCTGATGGGCAAATGGGGAGCTAAGTGCTGTGAAGGAAAAGGATGGAAAGCCAGGAAAGGGCAACTGGAAAACGGTGCATGTAAAAATGAAGGTGGGAAGAGACAGGAGAAAAGGTAGACACAAAGGAAGAAGCACAAATGCCAGTTGGCTGTTAGAGTAAACGGGTATTGCTCTGTCCAGAATCAATAGATGATTAGTACTGAGGACACAGTGGCCACGACTGGAACCAGGATGCTTTACACCACCCATGCATCCAATTTGTTACCTTCCAAAGAGAACTCTTGACTTACAGTAGTTAAGGTTTGTCTCCAAAAACAAATCCCTGCCCCATAAAGAATACACAGCATCTCTACTTAGCATACAGCTCCCTGTTACACCAGGCCCTGAGGCTGCAGCTTCCCTACAGGTGGAATCTCACATTAACCTCTGCCTCTTCACTGTCACACTGCCTTTCTAGGCTGTGAAGTGAACACAGCTGAGCCAACTGAGGCTTTCCAATCAAGGGCTGAAATAACCTCTAGAGACAAAAGCAAGTGTGTTTGTGAGAGTATATGTCTGTGCAAATTGGATCTCCCTGCTTCTCCCATGAACCTTTGAAAATGATGGAAAGCTATTGGGTTTTATCCCCACCTCTGTCACCTCAGAGGCTCTTGCCCTTGTTCTTAATGAATCCAATTTATCAGGGAGAAATCAGTTGATTTTGTTTTGTTTCAGGAAACTCAATGCCTGGCAGACTTGTCCTGTCAAGAAGACCAGAAACGCAGGATATATCTTGCAGTATGACCCTTACTGATTTTTAGGGCTCTTGCCCTGAAACCACAGTGCCTCAAACAGTGGGATCAGTAGATGTCTTCATACTTGCAAACTGACCAAAAGAAGACAGTGAGAGATTTCTTTAAATCCCAGACTAGTCCAGGTCTGGCTGAGGGAATGAGCTTCTCTGGAAGCTGAAGGCAGGATGTAGGTGTGAATGCCAAATGTGATGGCATCTGAGTGCTGTGTCCAGGGAGTTTTGGCTCATTAGGCTCTGGAAAACAGGCCAGACTAACCTCACTGCAACCAAAAGCCTATTGCAAAGTTGTGTTGTGGTTTCTTGAGGCAGAGAGAAATAAAGCTGCTGTATGGAGAGCTGCAACTCAGAGCATGGTGAATGTGGGGAGCAAAGGAAACCAAGGAATCCATTCACACTTCCCATGGCCAGGCAGGTGCTCAGCATCTCCAGGACACCAGGGCTTCATCACAAATAGCAGTGACTTGGGAAGATGAACACCATCACTCCCAACATCCCCCTTCCTCCTCCTTCCCCAGCTCTATACGCTGAGCACGATTCCATATGTTCTGGGATACCCCTTGGGACAGTCGGCATCAGCTGTCCCGGCTGTGTCCCCCCCAGCCCCTTATACTCCCCCAGCTGCCCGGTGGGCTGTGAGGAGCGGAGCAGCGCTGTGTGAACGGCTGTGCAAGCGCTGCTCGGCAGGAGCTCAGCAGCCCGGGGCCGGCGACGCGGATCCCAGCTCGAACCGAAACATCCCGGGATTGGCAACAGTTTCCAGCACAAATCCCGGGATTGGCAACAGTTTCCAGCACAAACCAAAACATCCCGGGATTGGCAACAGTTTCCAGCAGGAACCAAAACATCCAGGGCTTGGCAACCTTGTTTCCAGCAGGAACCAAAACACCTCCCCTTACTGGCTACTATGGGAAAATGAGCTCTATCCCGGCGGAAACCAGCGCGGCTTCCCAGCGGCTTTGCTGATTCAATTTCGCCGGGAGGCGGGTATGCGGATCTGCGCGCTCTTTGGAAGCCAACTGCACTTTCTAATCGCTGGCATGGCTGTTAATTACTGTGAAATGAAGCCCCAGCCAATTCCGCGTCCTCCTGGCAGTAGTGGCCTCACAGATTGCTCCCTGCACTAAGACATCCCAAGTGAAAGAAAAGGTGTTCATCTGTTAGCATGTAGCTTAGCAGCCCCGGGTAGCATTTGATGCCACCTGAGGACTGCGTTTTGGTGGCATTTGATGCTCCTTCTGCAGGATTTCACGCAAGCAGGAGGAACAGGGCTGAGCTGAAGAGGATTAGCATGAGGAATATACAGGCTGGGATGTGTCTGAAAGATATTCCTACCTTGGAATCCTGAGTTAGGATGCACTGATCTGTGGGTTTCAG
This sequence comes from Psittacus erithacus, assembly GCA_009867235.2. Classification (NCBI taxonomy): domain Eukaryota; kingdom Metazoa; phylum Chordata; class Aves; order Psittaciformes; family Psittacidae; genus Psittacus; species Psittacus erithacus. Next base: position 14,343 of record WYDI02033082.1, read on the forward strand.
TCTGTAATACAAAAGCAAGGACCCAGTTCAGAGCAAGGGAATTGCAGTGTCTGTTCCCTTCTACACATTTGGATAGCCAAAGGGGGGTTTAAACTCTTCACCCACCCTCCCCGTCGTCGTTTAACTTCCCTGAGCAGTTTGTGTTGGAAGCTCAAGGGTTTTTACTAGGTTTCACTGCAACGAGTCAATTGCAATGGAATGTTTGCCGAAGAACAGATAAAATTAATAGTTTTGACTTCCTGCTTCGTTTCGGTAATGACAAAATGTTTTGTTTTGAGGAAAGAAAAACTCCGGATTCTCACTTTTTTATTATTTTTTTTTTTTCTGGATCCAATTTGCATGGATTTTATATTATATTAAGACATTAATTTTAAATAGCTCGTATGGCATAGAGTGCTTCATGTTATGGTAGGCTGATATCTCCATATATTGTTTTAGCACTCCTTTCTCATTTCTCTTTTCTCCTTCCTATCCTTAGTATCCTCAGTAAAAATCTCCTGTACCTCATAGGAAAAGTGAAGGTGTAAATATAAACCCCAGTGTAGCAGGAAGGGACAAACAGGGCTATGGTCACACCAGGGATAGATTTTGTTTCAGTGCAATGAATTTTCTTCCCTATAATGCATATATGTGTACACACATTATGTATATTTATATCAAAACATCCACTCCTGTCTGCAATACCCTTGTTGGTACTGTTTAGCCCTGCGGTCATATCACCCATGAGAGAAAACGGGTGAAAGAGGAATATCTGAGTAACAAGAGGGAAAGAGAGCACATGAAGTCAAATAGGAAGCTGAAAGGACAAAAGACAGTTGAGAGAAGCAGAGGAGATGTGTGTACATAGCAAAGGAGAGGGGATGTGCATTCTGGGAGAGATGCTGCTAGTGATGACAAAGGAGTTACTGTGGCAGGTTTGTTTTTTCCCTTCTCACCCCCCTCTGGCAGACCTGACGACAATCTCATTTTGACTAAATTCCTCTGTGTTGTACAGCTCAGTTTTTCCATTCCATTTTCTCTCACCTCTTCTGTTTCCATTCCATTACACACCACTTCTCTGTCCCTGCAAGACCCCTCTCCACCCTCCCGACAACTCCATCTTTCCCTATCTGCCACCCATGCTCAGGAGATGCAGGCACTCTCATACACTGTATTCTTTCTCTGCTAGAGAGCTGATAGCTCCAGCAGCCTCTCTCTCACTGCTCTCACAATGTGGTGTCTCACAGACATCTGTTTGCCAACAGAGAGATCAGATGGATCCAGAGAAATAAGGAATGGAGTAAGCAGGAGATGTGTAGGTCTGTTAAAAGAGGAACTGCTTAGGAGAAACATCAGACATCTAAATGTCAGACATGTTTAAGTATGTTGAAAGAAGTTTAAATACAAAGTTCCTGAAAAATCTATTAGATTAGCCTAGTAGTGAAGCAATATAGGGCAGAGACAAAGGAAAGTGAAGGAAAGAGAAAAGGAAAGGGAAAGAAAAGGGAAAAGGAAAGAGGGAGGGGAAGTGCCTAGCAGAGGAATAGAATGGTCCCCCATTTCATACAAGGGATGTCCTTGCAGTCACTCAGCCCTTTACATTTTGATATGCTGTTTCTGGGGGAGCAGAAGCTTTATGAGAGGGATGCTGTTCTCTTGATGAAACATAGATTTCACAGGGCCATTGCATTTTGCAAGCTTGCCTTATTTTTGCAAGTGAAATGGGGGGAAAAAAGCCTTAATGCTTCAATCTATTTGTTATTTGGGACTATTAAATGTCACTGGAGAGAACACCTGGAAAACTTCTCAGGCTGTGCAGCTAAAAAGAACTGCAACTAACTGTTTGTCCCCTAGATGGATTGGTTACTCTTTGTCTTCACAAATACATTAGATGGCTGTTTGAGAACAATAACATTCAAACAGAAACAAGCACACACTTAAATATAAATATATATACACACACTGTGTATATTTATTCAGACTGTAAATTCATCACTTGCACAGATGCATCTGGGAGCACACTTCATAGTATTTTCTCTAGCAGAACCTACCCTTGCCAGTAACCTGGGAGCTGATAATACCTTATAGAATTCATATTACTGAGGTCCACACATTCCCCAGCTCTAGACCCTTCAGTCCTGTGAAAAGGCCCTTTGCTCATACAAGCCCCATCCCAAAGACCTTGTAAGTGTCTCCTATACTTCACTGGCAGCCGTGCAGCCGTGCTTCATTTCCTGCAGCATTTCAGCTGCTTTCAGTATTTATCAAGAGCATCTGTTAAACAATCTGGAAGGGAGCAGTAATGGTGCCATTAATGCGTGTGTGAGGAGGGAGGTTCTCAGCAGCAAGGAAACCAGAAGAGATGAGTCTGTGTTTTGGGCGTCTGGGGGTGTCGTGACCTTGACTTCTTGTTGATGAGGGATGCTGTGTGTCTTGGAGCAGAAATGGCAGTGGTAATGTTTCTCTGAATTGATGTGTTCTGGTCACCAGGGCTGGAGAGGGATGAAGAGGATGGATCATTAGAGAGACAGAAGCAATCAGCATCTCAGTGTTGAGCCCTTACAGAGTTACTGTCCCTGAGTGTAGTGAAGAAACACAGGAAAAAACATGCAGGAATGTATATTTCCTTTCTCTCTAAAGGTCAGCTTTCCTATAGAGCCTTTTTTTGTCCTCACTGACCCACTGGTGGTACTTTTGGTCTCCATAGACGGTGGGTGACACGAGCTAAAATCTACCATGTTGCTCAATAACATGCACAGAATGTAAATCCCTTTGGAAACAAGCCAGCTCGGCTGGACCTGCAATGCCCCTGATATTCACCTGCCGGACCCTAACTTACTTTTACAGCCATGGCCACTATGACCTTCCCAAATTACCATTAGCTTCCTGAATAACCAACATCAAAAATCCAATGCCTCTGTTCTGTGTTCAGTTTGATGCACTTTGCCAAGTATCATGGCACAGTGGATGCTGTATAAGAATCCTCTATGCCCAGTCTTCATACAATAACACTTAGCAGACCAGATCCGCTTTCTTCATCTAGAAGGGCAGCCCTGATGTGAACACAGGGCACATACTGATTGAATGGTGTCCGGAACCCACCACCAGCAGCCCCACTCTTTTCTGAAATGGGATTTGGGTCTGACAATAACCAAAACTTCACCTGTGGCAGACTTTTTTCCTTTCATTTTTGCTTTAAGCATCTGCACATTTACATGGTCCTAATTCATTTCTTCAACGGCCCTTCAGCTGTTCTGGTTTTGCTTGTCGCTGTGCCTTTTTAATTTCACCCCCCTTTATAAATATATAAAACATTTAATGAAGAAATAATGATATTTTCTCATGTCACGGGCTATTTTTCCTGTCATCTTTGATGTGCTTGTAATGTGGGCGGACATATTATTTATGACCAGGGAAATTAAATATTATTTCCTTTGGTTTTTTTCCCTAATGCAATCTGTGTCATCTTCCAGTTCCCAATTTCTTTCCATTAAAGTTATTGTCTTTGCTGTTCCACTCGACCGTTCGCTGTTGGTTTTGTAACAGCGCTGCCAGAAGATGCAGAAAAAACATAATGGAGAAAAGAAATGGCATAATTTGCAGGAGATACTTTTCTCGTCTCATTTAAATAAAGACAGTTTGTTCCTGAGTGTCAAAAACATCAAGAGCAACAAAAAAGATGGAAATGGGGAATTTCGTACATTCAGGAATACTTCCAAAGGTTTGGAGATTCTGATGATTTTAGCAGCTACTAAAGATGTGTCCAAGCCAAACTTCCAATAGAAAATAACTTAAAGCCTCAAGTGCTTGAAATCTGGGCCTGAATCATTAAAGTCTTGTACCTGGGAGCCCAGAACTGGACACAGTAAATCACAATCCCTAATATTCCTTTATCATTCTGGAGTTACAGAGATAAAATAGAGCTGGACAAGGTAATTGTGTGGTGTGTATGGCACAGCCGTTCATATTTGATCTCTGCTTTTGCGTTTTCTGGTCCTTCCATAACAGATGGCATAAGATGAGACCATGGGGCAGGGCCGTTTGTGCTTCCAGCATCTGCTCCAGCCAGAAGGGACTCATCAGAGGTGTGGGATTTTTCTCATTTAGGAGAGGTGATGATTCCTCGATGGACCATAGAGGGAGCCCAGACAGCTAGCTGGGTCTTGTCAATCAACTTTTAGTTGTGTCGGCTGATGAGAAAGAATCCCATTTGTCCTATTCCTACTTTCATCCACAAGTACAAGACTCCTGTTAAGAATCAGAGGTGAAGGTTAGCAATCTTGAATATTGGAGAAATAAAGAGCACCCTGACTAGTTTTGTCCCAGAATATTCTTTCCCTATAGCTCATGTCTTTTCAGCACGAAGGTATTCTTCATGCTGCCTGTGCATTCAGGAGTGTATTCTGCAGAGGAATTTTTCTCCTGCTTTCTTTTCAGTGTCATGGCTTTGTTTCATGATTCCCAGCTTGCTCCTTGTATGGAAGTCAAACCCAAATAGCTTTATATCACCTTTCTTCTCTTTTCCCCTTCAAGGCTGCCTGCTAATCTCTTCTTTTGCAAAGATTTTTGTCTGACCTTTCTGAACAATCAGGATCTTGGGAGTCTCCAAGATGGGTCACCATTATCTCATCTTTTGGGCTGCTGACAATGATTAAGCAGCACAAAGGATGTGGTCAGAGCTATGGAGTTTCAGTCTGTCCTTAGGGAGTTGCTTGAAATAAAAGGAAGCAGAGGGGGAAAGCACCAGCAAAAAAGAAAGGTTCGACCTTTGGAAAGCATCCTTGGCTGGTGCTTTCTTACCTTTCTAAGTATATATTTAACCAAGATTTGCAAAGACAGGTCTCTAAGGGCAGACACCTGCCTCTAGGCTCATTCCCTAGAGGACTGCTCCCACACCATGTTTCACTGAAAGGAGCACTGGGGACTTTGGGAAATGAGGTCACAAACTGAAATGTAATTTTCAGCCGTTATTTTTGCTTGTGATGTATCTCGCCACCTATCCATCCATCTGTGTGCTATGATCTTTACAAGTTTTTCTTCAGGTTTAGATTACCCCTGCGCAACAGCTCAGAGCAAGGGATGACGGATACTTCTACCACTCACGATCAATCTAACAACAGAGCTGTGGCTTTTCAAGGTGCAATTTCTTTACCAGCTCCTGTTTCCAGCAGTTGCTCATCTGCTGCTCGCCTTTCCCAAGGATAAAGAACAACTGTGCAGGGCCAGATGAATTATCAGGAGGTGGTACCTGGGGCTGAAAAGCTTTCCCATCCAGCCCAAGGATTCACTGTGTGGTGATTTGTTTCTGTGGACTCAAAAGAGCAGTGCATATGCAAGAACCTCCCTTTTCTCATGTGCTCCTGTCATCTCACATAGGCCAAGCAACTGACCAAATAAATCAAGAACTGATTTCTAAGAGTCTTTCCTTGCTCCTACTCATCTTGTCCACTAAACAGAGGAGAAGACTAAAATGCAAACATATCACATAACAAGACCAGGACCATAGGTTATCTTAAACACATGGTAGAGGGAGAGAGATGGTTGTGTGCATACTTTCACACAGACATGCATGCTAGAATGGCAATGAAGAGAGACAGAGAAAAGGAAAATGAGGCTTCTCACACAACTGTTTTCCGCATCTTTTGAGCATCTCTGCCCCATGGCTGCAAGGGAAATGAAGGCAGGAGGGGAGTCATTAAAAGCAAGTTCAGAAAAGGGAAAAACCCAAGGTTTTTATTTCAGTGGGTGAGTGTGAAGAATGGCCTTTGTGAACAATTCAGTCATTTATCATTATTTCCTTGGCATTGTATGAATTATAAATTCCAGACTATAATGGAGTAATATCTCATCTCCTTTCCCCCTCAGTGGGCACTGGATGAATGGCCAGGTAAGCTGTACTCGGACAAGCAACAGGAAGAGTAACTATTCACCTCAAAATGCTCTCCTGAATTGCTTTTTAGTAAGTGCATGTTGATCTTTTATCAATCTTTTCTGGATGTTAGAATTACTGAGAAAGTAGAAAATAGCTTTTGTCCTATGGAGAAAAGCTTCAGAAATATTTTCTTCCTCTTTATTTTTCTTTTCCTACTGAAAAAATAGAGTGAGGGGCAGGGAAACATAGAAAAGGAAAGCAACGAATATGGTTTTGCAGTTTATCCAAGGGGTAAATGTGGGCACAAATGCTGTTTCAGTAGTTCAGCTGATGGGTTTTAGCATATTAAACTGACAGACTTTTTCGTACTTCATGGACACAGGAAGTCACCTATACAAGAATGGGTTCACAGCCATGATGCAAATGGGATTTGCTCCCTTCAAAACTGATGTTTCAGTTCAGAGTGCTCTGACTTTTGATGTGTTTCTGTTGGACCTGCTGAAGGAGAAGTGTTAACCCAAATTCACTAACAGGATTACAAAAGGGAAAATATTCATAGAATCACAGAATGGTTTGGGTTGGAAAGGACCTTAAGATCATCCAGTTCCAAGCCCCTGCCATGGGAAAGGACACCTCGCACTAGATCATGTCACCCAAGGCTCTGTCTAACCTGGCCTTGAAAAATTCCTGCTGCAAGAGGTTCAAGGAGCTGTGAAAACTGGTTTAAGAGGTAGATGGTGCCGTGTTTACTTAGTAGACTATCAGGATCTATCAGAAAATAACAGTAGCCATAAACATCAATGGATCCGCTTCCATCCATTTTGATTTCCAATTCTATTACACCTTGGCCGTGTCACAGCCAAACTAAGAGGTCCTAAATAGAATAGCTGTTACCTCAATCTTCTTAATTTGGTGAGAACGTTTTCCAATTTTCTTTGTTACAGGTTTATTTCCATACCTCTTTACCACTCACTCACATGTTTCCCTCCCTCTTCCATAGCAGTTTATCCCCTGCTCCTAATTGACCTGCTAGGGAGCCCTGAGGCCTTTGAGCTTTTGGGACCAGAGTTCTCTGATGCTGTGTATGTAAAAAGGAATATCCTGTCTTCAGAAGAAAACTCCACAGTGTACCTAAAGGAATTGCTGTCGAATTATATTTTCCTCTGAGAAATACACTGAACCTGATGCTCAGTTATGTCATCCTCTTTCTTGGAGCAAGAAAAAGGTGGATAGAGGAAGAAAGCAGGCTAGAAGCCTTAACCTAGCTTTGTGATCCTTTAAACCCCAGGGCTTTAAAGAAGCCTAACATCTGCATTTGAAGAGGTCATTCTACTCAACCTTTGTTCCTTAAGTACCTTGCACTTACACAGAGCTCCTGAGCACATCCATACCGATGCTGATAAAAGGCTAGCAACAACAGAGAGATTATTTTGTGTGAGTTTGAGGTTTTCCAATAAATACATCTGACTCTAAATCCTGTCCTTTCAAAAGTCATAGGGTTAAAACTTTTTCATCAAGGCAGGTATTCCCCAGGCAATCTGCATTGTGGGTTCTCTGAAGCAAGAGAACATTGTTGACCCAGACATCACTAACTTCTTTCCTTCTGCAAAGTTCTGACTTCTGACAAACCTTTGTCCTTTTCCTTTGATTAGCTTTCCTCTGGCTGTAAATCCGATTTTGTTCTGTGCTGAGGTCTGGCCAAGGAAGTATTTCTATTAACCTGGAGCAGCTGGCTCTGACTGTCTGGGGACTGCAGGCCTGAGAATCCTGTAACACCAATGTTTTTTCTCTTGAAGCCCTAGTTAGAAAAGGAGATCCATGTTCCTTCTGCAGTTGTTTTACTAGCCTCGGAGCTGTCAGAGTGATGTGAGCATGTTGTCATTAGCTTAAAGATGGCAGTCATTAGACTTTCCATCTAAAATCTGCTCTCCTCACAATCTCCATGTCTGTCGCATTTGCTGTGAGCTTTAATTTACCTATTCAAGAGTGGGAACGTACTCCTGCTGCTTACATTACCCACTTGACTTTAATTAAAAAGTCTGTAACACCTTCTGGCTTGGAGAGCTTCGAGTTTGGTATCCTCATGTCAGAGGCCCTTGTGACTGAAGGGAATGGCAGTCAGCCACAGAGCAGCAATTTCATAGAATCATAGAATCTACTGTGTTGGAAAAGACCTTTAAGATCCAGGTAGTGAGACGCAATGGACTATGCTGCATCAGTGTGCAAGGCTCTCATTCACATTCCTTTGGAGCAACCCTGGATCTTCTGTATGTCTTCAGCCTAAAGAGAGAGCATCTACTTTTATTCCCTGATGCTTTCTGCTCAGTTACAGCATTTATTCTAAGCCTTCCCACCCCGAGGCTGTGGAGACTTGCTAAGTGCACTAGCCTCATTACCAGAGCACCACAGCAAAAATAATCTCTCTCCATCTCTGCCTTTTGCCCAAGGTCTGTGACATTCCTCCATATCTCACAGGTGTAAACCGAGTACCAAATATGCACAGTGAATGTTAAAACCCCTTGTCCCCAAAGGCAAACGCTGTAGTGACTAATCCCTGGGAGACTCTGGGATTTAAAATGGGTATATTTTCTACTTTCTGTTATTGCTACTCTCTCTGAGCCTTTTTGCAGTGTATTTACTGTCCCTTCGCCCCTTTCCTTCTGCTAGCTCTCCACTCTGAGGCAGTGCCCTCAGCCAGCAGCACTTTATCTGCTTCCAATGTAGCATGTCCTAGAAAGAATTATAGCATTGCCTTTCTGTTGACAGCTAGTCATCTCTCAGTAACATACAATAAGCTGTACTTGGGCAAAAGGAAATGGGTTTAGCCTGGCGGGTAATTAATTTTCTCAGGGTTCAGTTTCCCACACTGAAATTGGTCTCCATCTGATCAATTAGAAGAACATTTCACAAATGAAACTGATTATGAATCATGGGTTTCAGTTCACTTGTGGAAAACCTGATACATGACTGTTGGAGCAAAAAGTAGAGGGAAGCTTCAGCCCATTTATTCCAGCTGCTGTTGAGAAGTGAGAGCAACACACCCCCCCCCCCCCATTAACTCCTTCAAGGAGAAAAAGATGCTGAAACTCCACCAGATCACAGAATAGTTCTAAATGGTCCTCAGATCTCCTGATCTGTTTTCTCCCAGGACATTGAAGCTTATCCACTGGCCTAACACTGTCCTGGAGCCACTGATCATTGGCATAGTTTAACTCTGGCAGATCCTGGTTCCTTTTGCCTCCAGACATGCAACTAAAACATGAAAAAGGGTTTTAGGATTAGAACCATCCCCAAGATGTCTTTAATTGAGACGCAATGGTTTTGAACAAAGGAATGGTCTTGGACAGCCGAGGTCTCTGTATCATGGCCATCTCCTTCCCACTTGCAGGTAACAGTCAAATTAATGATGGCAGTTTTCAGTTGAAATTTACCTTTTAAGAGAATGGCATCGTTTCCATTTCAGCCATGAGCAAGCATAGAGGATCCATCTCACCCAATGGGAACAGGTACTCATTGCTCCACTTCAGTAGAAGAACACTCTCCATCCCTCTTGCTCTTCTTTCTACCCTCCAACATTGAGCAGGACTGTTAGTTTAGTTATTCCTGTGTCTTCAGAACATGCCTAACACTTTATTTTAAAGGAAATAAACAACTTCAGGTGTTGAAATGAAATTTTGCAGAGAACCCTTTTTCCCCCTTCCACTGGAAAAGCCATGGCACTAAACATTACAGTCATCTCCAGCCTTGAACAGTTTCTCGCTGGTGTCAGATTAACCAAGTTAAAATTCTCTCTCACAGACTTGGCATTTAGAGGTATTATACTAGAATTGGCTTAA
>WYDI02033082.1:24129-170883 GCA_009867235.2 Psittacus erithacus
CTGGTGTCAGATTAACCAAGTTAAAATTCTCTCTCACAGACTTGGCATTTAGAGGTATTATACTAGAATTGGCTTAAGAACTTTCACTTTAAAAAGACAAAGGATAGAAAAAAGCAATTTTTGGCACCATGGTAGGTAAGCAAAGAAATGCAATTTCACAAAGCAGGACCTGCTAAAGGGGACATGCTGCAGGCAGAGATGAGGACCAAGGCTGGGCCTTGCACTGAAACAAGCCTCTGTATGAAAAATTCATCACCTAAGATTACAGGCAGTAACCTCATCTGGTTTTATCCATCAAACTGGGTCAATCCCAGTTAGTGCCTGGGCAGGACACACTCTAGAAGAACTACATTAATATATAGAGGTACTGCAGAAAGTAGTTCTCAGAGGGTGAGTGTGTAGGAGTTTATATAGTTCTTGTATAAATATATATAGTTCTTATAGGCATATAAATATATATAAATATATATATTACTATTTTATATAGCTCATTTTTCCTTTGTCTCCCTAACATAGATCCCTCATAGAAAGAGAATTGCATTTGCATGGAAATGCCATGATTTGTAGTTGAAATATGTAATGTATTTGCTAGCTCTTGGACTGACCTTTATTCATGCTGAAGAAGTGCAGTTGGAAGGGAGAAAAGGGAGTTTTCTGATCCTTAACTGTTTCTGTAGGAGAAAACTCTATGATGTTGGGTCACACTTGGGACGGCTTTGTCACTGGCATGGTTTGTTCTTAATCAATAGGGTTTTATTGTGCCAACGAAGTGGAAGTGTTGATTGTAATTCTAGTGAAAAGTCTGATACTGTTAGATACCTTCAAACTGAGGAGCAAGACCTAGAACACAAAGATAGCCAAACCTATTATACTGCTAGAAGCAAGTGCAGAGAAAGGAGGGCTGTTGCTCCTGCTGTAACCACTGCTGCTGAAGAAACACATACAGATGCTGTTGAGGAATGCTTAAAGATGGAATTTCCTAACTGAGCAATCATAAAAAAAAGTCTTCTGGCCCCAGGCTCTTAGAGATGTTGCCTTTAAAATGCAGTGGAAAACTGATGTCCTGACCTCTTGTGGTCACTAAACATAGATTTTCCAAGCATATGATCGTTTTCAGCACAGTCTCTTTCCTAAGCTTTCATTTGCTTTGCTGAATAATGTTATCTCCAGTCCTCCCTTCACAATTTCACCAGGGCAGAAACTTACTTGGTGTCCCTAATTCCTTTGCGGAAGGTACAATGTGACATAACTGGAGACCTTCACTCCTGACAAATGCCAGGATGCACGGCAATGCAGCCACAGACAATGAAATAGTATTATAGTGTGATGTATTGTCCTGCATACCTGTTTCCAAGCATTCCTTGAAAGCAGTACTGCGTTTTAGGGCATGTGAAATGATCCTTGAATGTAATTTGACAATCAAAATTCAGCAGTAGCAACAAGAACTTTTACAATGAGAAGATGCACTGGCTGTAAGAATGTATTGTTATCATTGCCTTGAAATATTTCAGGACATACTCAGCAAAGAAACCACCCTTGAAGAGCTAACATAACCAGTAGGGTGAAGGATCTTTTACATGCATGTTGGCAGTCTAAATTATACAAGATTCAAGTTTCCAATATATCTTATGGTTACTGTCTGCATCTAGTGAGTTTTGCTGTAAAGAAATGATGGGGTTTGAGCCAACCATCTGGCATGACCACATGGGAAACCAGACTTTGATTCACACCTCTGCAGGCTAGAGTCAGATGCTGAGAATACTGAGGACCTGACTGCAGGATTTGAAAACCATCATTCTTTTCACTCCATCTTTGCCCAGTGCTCTCAGGGAATAAATACAGTCAAGTACGATGACCATTGAAATTTAAGAGACTATAAACATTGGGGAAGAATAGCTTATGTTGCTGGGGAAAGTGGATTTAAAGACAGGCAAAGACTTACCTTGTTAAAAAACAAAGCATTAACATATTCGACCTCCTGCCTTTTGGATTGGCTTCTGGTTCTTTTATGAAGAATTACTCCCCAGTGTTAGGTATGGTTTTCTTTTTCCATAAAGCTGTAAGATTAACTTCTTTGCATGAAGATATGAGCTAGGAGAAACTGAATGCTACCGTGTGGGTAACTATGAGCATGATAAAATGTAGACACAATCTGAGCTTCCTTCTTCCTCCTCTGGTAATACCCACTTTCTCATGACCATCAGCATAATCTGTGGCTCCCTATTCCCAGTGCCATCAAACTCAGTAAGTGGATGGGATAACTCCCAAGATGTCTAGATGAAACCACTGAATAACTCAGCTAATGTCACTTGGGTTAAGAAGATGTTGACAACTGAAAATCCAGCCCAGCAGTTCATAGGCTTCAAATATGGAAATATGATGCAGAGTGAAGCTATCACTCTGGTTCCAAGCAGTGAACACATTTTCTGCTGGTACCAAACAAACCAAAGCCAATGTTATTTCACTTCTGGAAGGCCAGCTAAGTGAAAGAGTGATAGTGCTGGAGTTTTGTGGTCATAAAGGCCCATGTTGCTGCTGTGAGGTCATCTCATGATAAGGTGCAAATGATGTAAATGAGGGAAGAAAAGACAGTTTCATACCATAACGCGTTATGCACAAACAGTAAACAGATACTTACCTTCTGAATGCTTTTGTCTGAGATGGGGAATAAAGCAAAAACAATCTGCCAGGCAGGAGCCTGTCTCTCCTGTAACAATCTGCACTCAACCGTGTTCAAAATAGCCACTTGGCAACAATTTTCTCAGAGGGAAAATGGTGTGGAGTGAGGAAAATAAGGGCGTAGCTGTAACAGAGGCAGCAGAATTGAGCCAGCCTGCTGGGTTTGCTCACTTCTGCTCCTGAAGTCAATCCAGGCTGGTTTTGCCACAAGCCAGTCATGCTTTAGTAGTTCCCTTGAGAACTGAAAGCTGTAATAATGGCAGAGTTGCAAGGTGGTGACTCATCTGCAATGCCTAACAGCAGTCAGAAGAGGACTTTAACCACCATCTCCTTCCTGCTAATGCCTGTATGCTGGCCTTATCCCTACGGAAAAATGGCAGCTCCTCTCCAGAAGGCGAAGTCTGCACCATAGCCTGATGAACTAGAGGCCTGCTGCAACACTAAGCTTTGTTGGGAAAGTAAGGAATGCTCCAGATCTTTTTTGTCCTTCTCCAAGTAAGAATTGAAAGGAAAATGCCCACGGGGACAAGGAATTTCCCTATAAATTCTGTTTCCATGTGATATTTTAAGACAACTCTGGTGTATTTGGTTTCCAGTATCAATGGAACCTTTCTTCTGGTTAGAAGCTGAAACAATATATGGACTTCTTTGTACTGATTAAAAACTCTTGGGAAGCAGCTGAGGTAGAGACTCTCTTATGGTATGATTTTATTAACTGCAGATTCAATGGTGAGGGTGACAGTGGGTAGGGAAATGAAACATGAAAGAAGCCCCTTTTGGTTGCTAGGACATTATAGTGATCTGGCATCTCCATCACCACACGACGTGATGAAGGAACAAACAAGATGAGGTTGGGGTTCATTAATGCCCCTTATGTGTCTGGTAAGTCCCCAGCAGCTCCTGTAGGCCCTCACACAGAGGGGAGTGACTCCTGACCAGGTCATCTGGGTGATATTTTAAGCTAGAATGGAATAATTTTGAGAGCAGTTATCTCCTTTCCAATCTGTGGTCAGAAAACATCCCTGTGGCAACCGTTGCAATTGCCTATGTGGAACAGTAATGTTCAGAAAGTAATTTAATGTAATGGATTGTTTAGCCTTCTTTTAATTAAATGTAGCAGCTGGAAACAAGGAGAAGACAGCTTTGTATCGCCAACCAGTTCTCTAATTGCAGGCATCCTCCATAGACCCTACTTAGTTTACTGCACTTTCAGACCAAGTTGAAAACCCATTATTATTGTTTAAGCACCTCGAAAATGATGTTTTTTCATCTGCAGTGAAATGCTGTGGTAGGTTGTTTTGCTTTGCTTTGGTTTTCTATTTCTTTCTCTCCTCAAAAGTCAAACCTCTGTTGAGAAACTTGTGTCAAAGGAGCTCAATCAGCTCCAGAAATCATCTCTCGGAGGAGTCCAACAGGCATGCTAGGGAGGACAGTGCTAAAGTTCCTTGGGAAACTGTCCTTTTCAAATGCCTGAATGAAGAGCTCCAACTGTTTATTCCCACCAAATGATTCCGGCTTTTTGAAGATGACTGAACACATTGATGGGCTTTTTAGCTGAGCCCCTTTCAAGTGAGAACAAAAGGCTGCTTGTAGATTGTATCAATACAATTGTGACTCAGATGGTCATTGCAGTTGTAATGTTGTCAGGCACATTTCTGGGAGTAATAGTGACTTCAAAGGAGAGCGGTTAAATGGCATCATTTGCTCAATCATTTTGCAATGGGAGGCTTTGGCAAATGTTTCAGCTGGAAGAACTGGGGTTTTCAGTGTAAAAGGGTCAAAATTCTGCTAGGTCACAAGGCCGGGATCACCAGGAGGTTAAAAGGACTTGTTTTTCCCTATTGCATTTACAATGGGTAGCCCAGAATGACTAGCTCAGATGTAAGCATCCTCAGTGGCGGATGTCTAAAGGGTGGTGACATAAATCCACCCTTTGCAAGCTGGCTTCCTCTACATTTGCCTAGTTTTCCTGGTTTCCTTTTTGCCATTCACACTCCCTTCCTTCCTCTCCGTTTCAGAAGGGTTTTGTGTGGAGTTATAAAGAGAATAGCTTTTGTGAGATACCCCTCAATAAGCTTGGTACAAAGGAGATCACTGGAGGAACGATGCATCCTCCTGGCTTGCCCCTAAAACTGGCTAATTGCCATGCCTAAGGCCATGGGCAAAAAGCCCAGTAGGTCAGATGAGACCCTAGCATAAGTGTGCTTATGGCCCTGGAGAACAGCTTGCACTCCTGTTCCTCTTTGGATCCCTGTGAATTTACTGCTGGCTATGCACGAGGCTAAAGACAGGTTTGGAAGCAACATCTGTACTTAATGGGAACCTGGGCCAAGACTACAAGTTTGCCAAGCAACCCTTTGCCTGGTGCATAAATCTATACCTACTGCAAGAGAAAAAAGCAATGAGAAAAGGCAGTGCTGACTTGCAAATCTGTAAAAAAAAAGCCTTTTTAAGGTCTCTAGCGGGGTAACATGCAACTGCTAAATATACCCAGGGAGAAATACAGCCAGATCATTTCTTTCCTTCGTCTCACTGTGATGCTTTATATTTCTTCTTCTTGCTAGGGGATGGGAATGCTGGCATTGGCAAGGGAAAACTGGGAGAAACTGTGGATTTAGTCTGTTTGCTGTTAACTTCACCATGTGCCTCATCAAGGCTTTTTCCAGTTCTTTTGTCTTGATCCTCAGGGAAAAGGAATTGAGAAGGGGTGGGAGAAAATGTGGAAAAGGAAAAGTGGAGGCTTTCTGTGTGTGCAGAGGAGGATTTTTTTGACAGAGCGGGTGATGGTGACTAAGGAAAGGGGGGAACAGGCAAGTAGTAAATGAGTTTGTGTTCCTGGCTGCTGAATAGCCCCAGGAGGTTCCCAGCAAGTCTGCCGCTTTTTTATTGGAGTTTTGTGCCGGAGTTATAAACCTTTTAAATGAGTCTCGATCATTAGGGAAGCTTGGCTGATCACTGATGAAAAAATATAACAATTAAAACAAAGGGCTGGAAGAGGGAAGCAGGGGGAGAGGGAGCTGGGGGTGAGCGGTTTTAATACTTAATAACAAATACTAATAATGGTGCGGAGTTGGGGACTAATTAAAAGTTTCTAAAAAGAGAGAAGAGAGTGGAATTAATCTGGAGTGCTTTGGATGGCAGCTTCTCTGAGTGCCGGCATAAACCACCCTGGTTAGGAGGATGGAACAGAGTGCTGGGAGATGAGCAAAGCTCTGGAGATAGATGGATCTAAGCTGTGGTGAAGCACATCTCAGCTATCAGCAGAAAGACTGGTTCCTCTCCATGGCTGTCTGATGTTTGCCCAATGCTCTGGGACCACAAATGTTCATTCTCCCACATGGAGCAAAGGGGCTGGGGGAGAGGAGCAAAGGAAGGAGCATAAAGGGTGAAAAGAGCAAAATTCCTCTCTGAAAATGGAAGTGTTGAGATCTTGATGCCAATAGCATAGATCTGAGAACCGTTCATGCAGTGACTCCTGCGCTGATAGCTGGGGTAGGAGTCAAGAAATAAAGATCCATGAGACTGACAAGTGTAAGCAACTCATGGAGCTGCTGCCATATAGTTATTCAGAGGCTGGAAGAGCATTCAGGGGAATGATCGCTATATGCTCACCTTCTTCCTACACTGCTTTTAGCTGTTGGCTGATGTCTGCACAAGACAGTAGGTTAGATGGATTTCCAGAGCTCTTCTTGTTACAACCCATCCTTCTGTCAATGCTGTCTTCAAGCGCAGCTCTACCCATAGAGACAAATGTTCCCAAAAGCAACAGTCTCACAGGTCTGCTGTGTCCTGAGGGCTGGGGTTGGTGAGAGCTGAAATTGCCAAAGCAGCAGCTCTCTCGTTTCACTGACCAGTTCAGCAGCTGCTGGAGCAAGCATTGGATAGGGTCATTTGTGTGCAATTTCAGCTAAATCACTGTCAGGCACCACTGCTGCCATTTTCCACCTTGCATCCTTTTGGATACAGAACCTAGCTGTGGGTGAATGCCAGCTTCAGGCAAATGCTCCTTCCAGCACCTACCTCCTTCTACTTTCTCATCTGTGCAGGCAACTCCAAGTTTTAATTATGGTTGCTTTTTGCTCTTCTTTATCTTAATTAAGTCTGACTTGCTGACTGTTTCAGGGGAGATTATGCCTAGGAAATGCCTTCCTGACTTGAGTTCTGAACTGTGGAAGGAGAGATACAAAAGCCATCATCCCTGGATGTGCCAGGCAGCTCCATCCTCCAGGCAGCAGAATAAAATGCGATAGAGAATAGATGTGTGGGTCTTGGGAAAAGCTCAGCTAAAATGGAACCATCCAGCTAGAATGAGCACAGAGCAGGAAGGCCAAGGGACTGGGTACCTGGTAGGTAGAACAGACTTCCCAGAAAATTCTTCTGTATGACACTGTCTGGGATCTGACTTTCTTAATTCCCCTTTCTTGCTCCTTTCTTGCCTCTTTTGTCTGTAAAGCAGCACCAGGTAAACTCAGACTTATAATACAAACACCGGCAGTCCCCTGAGCCGAAAAGCCTGCAGTAGTCACAGACAGCTCTGCCACAGCTCTCTGCTTTGCCTTATTTTAGCTTCACAGAAGAAAAGCTAAGGTGTTTATGGTGGGCCTGTATGTGGTTTGGCTTGAGAACTCTATCTTGGCTCCTGCTACAGTCTTGAAGCATCCAGCAGCAAGCTTTGCTATTCTGCACCAGGGCTCTATCTGTCTGTAAATACTTCTATTTCAGCAGCTTCTCTCCAATGTGACAGATTTGCTATGAGAAACCTGGCAGCAAAGATTTTTTTCTCCTCTCTCTTTCTCTGACAAATGTATAGAATGGATTAGCTTTTCACCTTCTAGTTTATGATGTAATAAGCCCCTCTGTGTCCTGACCTTTTTCAGGGATTGGAAGTGAAATGTTCCACTCACCTGCAGTGGTAAAACCCCACCAAACTGTTAGTGAGGAGACGGGGTTGGAGAGCAGGATGGGGTAAGGGGCGGAATTGGAAGGAGGGAAGTGGAAGCGGCAGATAGAGACAGTTTATACCATTTGGTTTCTCATTTTGTGCTTCCCTGCAGGATTCACCCAGCTCTGGTGCGGGCAGAGCTTCCCCATGTGTCTGCGCAGTGTCCGTGTTTAGGCCTTTGAGGGAGGACTTACATGAATTGCAAGAAGGGAGTGTGTCTGGACATCCTCATTCAGGATGAAAGGACGGGAAGGCAAGAGTAGGATGTGGAAAGAAAACAGGATGAAGTTGCACTTGTAGTAAAGGATTTATTTGACAAGATCACTTTAAAAAGGAAAATTAAAACTCAGTAGACTGCAGAGGACCAATGTCTGTCCTGTATCAGTGTTTGGGCACACACTTGGCAATGCGGCATGTTCTTTGTAGAACTGCAATGCAGAAACCAAAGCTCCCAGGCAGACCCGCTCACTCTGCAACCACAAGCCTGCTTTTCTTCCCAACCTTTTCATTCTGTTCCGCTTGTAACTGTATCTGAAGGGACCTTCTGACAAGGTAGAGACGGGGCCTTTATTCATCAAACTGCCAAGAACTTAAAAAACCCCATTTGTCCACTTAATGAGATGGGCACTGCTGGGTTTATGTGGTTGGTTTTCTTTGCTCTGAATAAGTGATTGTCCCATATGCAATCCTTTTCCAAGTGAACAGTATTTTTTTATTACTATTGGGGAAAGAGGGTTACTTTTTCATAGATGATGTATATATACCCATGATGTGCAGGTAGCTTTACACCACAGAAGGCTGCTGTACTGTGGACATGAGACTGAGAAATCATGTAAAGAAATGAGAGGGAATGAAGTCTTCCCAGGAAAACAAAACAGCAAAACCAAAAGAGAAACTAAGAATGACTGGGGCTGACAAAGTGAAGAACAAAGGTCTGCAAAGGTCTTCAGCTTGATCCATTTCCAGAGCTGTTCAAATTGAAGGATTAGAATAACCCAAGTCCCAGATCAACCATTTAGAGTCTTAAAGCTGAATCTTGTACCTTCCTGAGTTCTTGAAATGTATTATCGATCTCTGCTTATGTGAGTTCCCCATTCATTGAAATACCTGTGAATTCCCAGTACCCATTTGTGGGTTCAAAGCTGAGCGCATCTTTCCACCTACTGGCATGAGGTGGTAAAGGCCAGTGCCTGGAATTACAGGAGCAGGCTGTGTTAACGTCTTTATTGGCAATGCAATTCTTAAGCTTCTTGAAATCCCGGCTTGTTTTAGGAGCCTGTCGAAGGCAAAACCTAAGCATGTTACCCAGGTGCAGAAGGAGGGAGCAAGTGTCAGGACAGTCAAAGCTTCAGTCCTCATCTGCAAGGGTAACCATAACCCTGCTCACCCTTTTCTCCCAGAGGGCATAGCAGTTTCTCATGCTTCATTGGTACTTTAAAGAATGCCCTGTTCTCTTCTTCGCAGCTGAGTTATCAGCACCAGACCTTCTGCAGAGAGGGACCCATCTATGAGTCCCCTGGGATGGGTTTTCTATAGGATTAGCTCAGATGAAGGGCACAGAAAAGGTACCTATAATGCTATGGGATGGATTTGCTCAGGCAAGTGATATAGGTTCATATGTGTATGGTCCTATTGATGGATTTGCTATAGGATCTACCTGAATACAAAGTGGAGCCTGTCAGAGTATTTGTTACTACAAAAGCTACACTATTTGTATTCACAGCTTCAGGCACAACAATCTCATTGTAGGATTTTCTTGGGTAGGACCAAGGGTGTATGCAAAACTTAAGGGTGATTAATGCTGCAGCGTTTTTCCAGGAGAGAAAACTAAGACCAACCCCAGTAAGCATGCTATACATCACCCCAGCACATGTCAAACCAAGATGACTTGTTGCTTATGGAGTTTCTTGTGATCATCAAACCAGATGAATATCAGGCTTGAGTAATTAAAATGCTAATGGGAATTCACCATTCATCAGAGGAAATAGCAATGAGTTTGGTTCTTGTGTTTTTTTCCTTCAGCATTTTCTCTCTAGTGGTGGCAGATGTTGGGGTTGTGAATTCATTGTCTGCCAGAGATACAGCAAAAGCCTCTTTCCAAAGTAGTTTTCTGTATTTTTGTTGATTGTCTGCTTAAATTAACCTTCTCTAATGAGATGAAGATACGCAGGGTATGCCTGTAATTTACGGGCTGTGAAATGAGTACAGATATAATACATCCTGGTGGCTGACAGGGATTAGAGAGCTCTGAGTACCCAGGTAGAGGAGGAGATGGCATGTATCTTTAATGCATGATTCCTAATGGTTTGGAGGATTATCCTGTCTGGCTGTATGCATGCACGTGCACTTAGAGGCTTTGCTCAGGACCATTAGAGACAATGGGCTGGAGCTTGTCCCCACTCTCTCCTCTGAGAAGTAAAAAGTGAGTATGATGTGGATGTAAAGTGCTGTCACATCACCCAATTTATATCAAACCTTCAGTGTTGTGATAGGAGAAGCATCGCAGATTTGGCTGGTGCATGTGCTTCTGTGTTTAAAACCCGCATAGTGTAATGTACTACAGGACACCTCCATGCAGAGAATGAAGCTTACTTGCTACCAAGCCACCTTCCAAATAAAAGCAAAACATCTTTGGGATGAAGGATTCAGGGGAGACATATTGGGTCCTCACGTAGCAGTCCCTCTGATGTCACCCTCCCTCAGAGTTAGGGGGAGAATGGATCTGCATTTCTCTAGCAAGAAGGGGTTTTGCAGGCAGGTTTCTCCTCCTGCCTGCAGAATTTGACTGTGTGCACGCTTCTTGCTGTCCTCTGCTGAAGAGATGACTCTTGTACAAGTTTCACTGATGGCCATAAAGTTTTGCAAGCTTCTAAAAGATGTTTGGTTAAAAAGATTTATCTGAAGTTTCTCAATTGACTGGGAAAAAAGCATGTGGCTGAAATGCAAAAGGAAAAGTGCACTTTTCATCATAGAATCATAGTCTCATAGAGTGGTTTCAGTTGAAACAAACCTTAAAGCTCATCCAGTTTGAACCCCCTGCCATGGGCAGGGACACCTTCCACTAGAGCAGCTTGCCCTAAGCCCCGTCCAACCTGGCCTTGAGCACTGCCAGGGATGGGGCAGCCACAGCTTCTCTGGGCAGCCTGTACCAGTGCCTTGCTGCCCTCATAGGAAAGAACTTCTTCCTTATATCTAACCTGAACTTCCCCTGTTTCAGTTTCAACCCATTCCCTCTTGTCCTATCACTACAGTCTCTGATGAAGAGTCCTTCTCCTGTATCGTTGTGGATGAAAGGGTTTAAGCTTCAGGTTTGGGCATATCCTCCTCTTGACCCCGCACTCCTTCATGCCTCCGAGGCTTGGATCCAAATGTTTGGGTTCAAACATCAGACTTCAGTTATCTCCCTTGATAAGAAGGTGATGCTCGACTCCTCCTTCACTCAGGCACAGATCGATGTGCAAACAACCAACCAAAGCCTCCTCTCGAGAAGCCACCCGAAGACTTCCCCGAGCACGAAATGACAGTGTCCAGCGGCGAGCATGAAGTGTTCAGCTTCCGAACTCGGTTTGTAAACTGGGGAAGGGAGATCAAGTAATTGCATGGCTCTCAGCTTCGAATATTTTAGGGCTAATTTATGGTAATAGGTTTGAAACACTTTCAGCCCTCGAGACATTAGTACACACCTCCGCTTTCATAAAGGAAGGAGAAAAAACCTTCCTTTGTTTTCACGCTGAGCAGATAATCTGGATATTGTGTGTCAGATTCAATTTGAAGGCTGCAAAAGAAAGACAAATAAAAACCTCCCTCCCTGCTACCCCAACAATGTTTTCCCTGTGTTTGGGATATTGTGATAATGGATTCATGCCTGTACAACCCACTGGGGGTTGAGAGCTTCTGCGTTTGTGTATACGCCAACCACGTTGCAGTTATAACGATGTGAGTCTCAAAGAAAATGAGGTGTGCTAAAGTTCTTTCTAACAATATCCGTTGCTTTAATAGAAGATACTGTCACTGTTCGTGAGTCTTGTCACATGTTAGGCCTCAAATCAGATGTATTTACAGGCCTGTGCTTTAAACATGTAGAAAAGCAGTGCTGTTAGTTTGGGGGGGTTGTGTATTTTTTAACATAGTTATTACAAGGAAAAAAATCCATTTACTTGGGTTCAAGTTCAGATGGGCTCTGGACCAAAAGGCCAAAGTTATATCCTGAAAATTGGCAAGATTCATATGATCCATATCTGCATCTGTATATATTAGCTCAAAGGAAACAGAAAGCATAAAAAGATGAACAAACACACAAACAAAACTAAATGTGGAATGAGAGCAGATCTAGAGACAGACTTCTAATCCACTTCCTTAATCCTCCTAATTGTCATTTTTGTTGGATGCGTATCTAAAATGTGCCAATTATTTGCCTTTTCATAAGCACAGTCCTCCCCCAAAGGTAAACAGGAGAGATGGAACACAGGGCAAAGGATGGCTCTGCATTGCTATTGTGCTGGCAGCAAAGGCAGCTTAAGAGGATCCTGCCCTTCTCCAGTCAGTTGTTCCTTTTTAACATGCTTGAAGCTGCTCTTGGGGCAGATATCTCAGTGCAAATCTGTGTAGGGGCTCAAGTGGATCAGTTTTAAAAGACTGATTCTGAAGTGTGGTCCAGTGTCAGTACAGCCCTCGGGCGGTTGCCTCCATGTAACTGGAGCAGTAAATCGAGTTGCAATGTGGGAGATCACAGCCAGGGTGGGAAACTCCGCTAAATTGGGTTTGCCCCTGGGAAATTATGATGGTTTAGTGTGTGCTGAGCTGGTGCTGCTTTTATCTGCACTCAGCCAGGCCCTGAGAACATTAGGGAGGTTCTGTGAGATGGGAGTTTTCACGTGTTGTGAAGATGGGTGGCATAATGGGGATGGGGTGAGAATAAAAACAGTGCTGGGAAGGTAAGAGATGGTAGGGAAATATTCAGGTAGTGATTGCAAAGGGAAGAGGTGGTTTTAGGAGGAGTAGCAAAGATGCTCTATATGTGCAGGTGAGCATGGAGCTAGATTAAGGATGCCTGTCCTTTCTGGATGTGGTCTGTGATTCCAGTCTGCTGTTTGGGACATCTTGCATCTCTTGGCGCTTCTTGTAGCACTTGAAAGTGCTGAAAGAAGACCACAGTGGAGAGCAACTGTGCTGGCTGCAGTTGACCATGCCCCAGGAGTAGCCTCTCTGTCTGACCTTGTTATCCCTCAGCTGGTTTGCAGGCTGGGGACCATGATTAGAGAACTCATTCAGGAGCAGGGTGCTTTTATCCTTGTAAGCTGAAAACTGGAGGGGATTTGTGAGAGAGATAGCATCCAAAGCAAGTAAAACGAGCTGCTGCCATGTGTGGAAGAAGTCCCTTCTTGCCTTCACATTATAGGGCTCATGACCTTATTTCATTCTGCTTTGCAATTTGCCAACAATCCTCTTTCTTTTTTGCTGCCAGCCCAGATGCAGCTTGACTGAGCCTGGGCCCCTGTTATCTCCTGTTCCTCCAGAAGGAACTGCCTCCTTCTCCTTACTCCTCTCACCTGATGAGGATGCTGCTTTCCTCCACTCAAGTGACACTATCCCCTTCTGAGAAATCTTTAGCAGAAGTTCTGCCTGAAGTTACTTTGGTAATGCTGAAGTGACCTCATATAACCCACATCCGGGAGGCACCCAGACAGTGGCACAATGAGCCTCCCCTCTCTGCTTTGTAGGATTTTTCCATCTTGCTCAGCTCTGACCATTGCCAGCCATAAACAGGTTTGAGAGAGGTTGCTACCAAGGCAGTCCATTAATTGTGTTTGCCACTGTAACTTCTGGGACCTGGCTTATGAGGCATGAGGTTTGCCAAGCTGTACATCATCCTTTCTGCTCTGCATTTCTAATACAAAGGAGGATATGGTCTAGAAGGGATAGAGGTTCACTTCTTCAGCATCATGAATAAGATAAAGGAAATCCACTTTTCTCAGCTATGATTCAATATTCCCCCACGCACTTATTCTTTTCAACCAATACAGAGTTTCTGCTGTTACTAATCCTTTTTTCTGAGGGGGAAGGAGTTAGCTTTCATTCAAAGCCTTCACCCACGCCAGAAATCTTAAAGGAGGAGGCAGAGGACTGATACTATCACTAAATAATCATATTCCAGTGTAAACTAGCTTAGTTCTGACAATGTCAGAGTAATTGGCATAAGGTGTGAAACAAGTTGCATTGAGAATGGTACCAGTGAAAATGTTCTAATAGGATGTGAACATCGAAGAGGGAAAAGGAAATTGGAGGAAGGTGCAAAACAGAGTTACTTTACCTGTAACATCAGTGTTCATGTGCTGCAAAATTACTACAAGAAACAGCGTGATACTGAGCTGCAGGAAACAGGTTGCCTTGTCCCAGGGAAAATACCTAGATGAAAGCTTGAAAGCCTAAAGTTTTTACAAAGCTACATTCTGAATAAGGACAATAGAAATATTTCTGTGTGGTTTTCTTGTGTCCCGGTCCTGTTGATGACTTAGTTTGAATTGGTGGAAAAGTTGTATGAAAATACATTTCAATCCAGGGGGAAGAAAAAAAGGGGAAAAAAAGAAAACGTAAAGAAAACTGATAAAAAATGTCTGCAACTTCTCTTAAAAATACTAAGAAATAGAAGAGGTATTATTAAGAGTGACCCTTTCCTGCAAACAGTTGTAGTTTCAAAGAAATGGACTTTTCCAAGGAATAATAGGCCTATTGAAAAGCAGCAAAGCAGCTCTTCTGCTGTCACTAAGCCGCGTTGGCACCTCTGTTTTCAAGGCAGTACACCTTTACTGAAGAGCTCTGCTGCCTGTAGAGAAAAATACCCTCTCTGAGCCCAGTCCAGCACCAACCTTGAGAGTCAATGCACGCATTGTGTGGATCCCCTTTCACAGAGATCTGCCC
Organism: Psittacus erithacus; assembly: GCA_009867235.2. Taxonomy (NCBI): domain Eukaryota; kingdom Metazoa; phylum Chordata; class Aves; order Psittaciformes; family Psittacidae; genus Psittacus; species Psittacus erithacus. The sequence continues at coordinate 38,669 of WYDI02033082.1, forward strand.
CTATTCTTGCCTGGTTCTTTCATTCTTCTAACGCAATGTAAAGGTCACTCTTCATGAAAGTAGATATTTGCTCTTTGTGTTCAGGAGGGGAGAAAGAAGTATAACCCTTGCATATTGCAGAGGATTTAGGAGGTATTAATGGACTCTTTCTATAAAGTTTCTTAGACATTAATTCCTCCTCCTGTACTGTCAAAACATGGTCAGAAATGTTCACACTTCCCCGCAGGTGTGGATAGTAGCAAGAGGATATTTTCTGGCAATGGTCCTGTTGCTCTTACATTGTCCCTGTACTAGAGGCTGGGGCTTCTGCTGTAAAGCACATCTACTAAAGTACTTTCTGCTTGCACTGAAGAGGTTATAGAAGGTGCTTTCCTTGGTCTCAGACTGGATTCCCTCTTGAACCCACTGAGTTCAGATTGTATTGCATGCCTGCTGTAAATTGGATAACAGCTGATCAATAGACACTTGTCTTGAAGATAAATGACCCTGTATCAGATACAGGCCCTTTTTAGAGAGGAAGTTAAAAAGCTGGATTTGGGGCATAAAATGAAGTAAGGTAAATAAGGATGGCCATTTTGGGTTGGTAGGTTATAGTGTTGCCAGTTACAGCTGAGTCCTACTTTGTGGACAAAATATAGGACATCTCACACAGGCTACAACTGGGCAGAGACAACATTTATGGGAGGAAATGATTATTTGGATGGATAAATGGAAAGCCACATGACAGGAGCATGGGACTTGGGTTTAGCTCAGCTTGGTGAACGCACACTGGGGGAGGCCTCTACACAAGCTGAGCTGGGAGCTGCAGTACTAATCATCTTTGGTAGTGGGGAATAAGTATTTGAAATCCAATGCCCAAGCACAGAGCTCTACCACTTAAACAACAGGACTTACCCTGTTAGCAGTTCCAGCAGGATCTTAATTTCTATGTGGGCCAGTCACTTCAGAGGCGTATTTTCAAGTACTTGCTTGTCAATGCAGCAAATCTGCATACAGTAGTGAAAGTTTCCACCCAGTCTGATCAGTCTTGAGTTTAAATAATAACATTTCATCTTATTTAATGAACTGTCAGCCATCTCCTGAGGAAGACACTTTAATGAGTGGAGAATCATGTCCAATGCTTATTTATCTAAGTCAGGAGCATAGATCTGATAATGATCTCTTTTCATCTATATGTCTGATTCATGTATCTGTCAGGCCACTTCCTGATCCATACAAAGGTAATTTGCATAAGAAAAGAGGAACACGCTGAATGGTCACTGAGTTTCATTCTTCACAGCTGAGAGAACTTCAGCTTCTTACCAAAGTAGACTAAATGTCAACTCAGAGTGTGTTTAAAGGAAGAAGAAAGTGGAGGAGCTCAAAGGGAATTAAAGGGAGGAGAGACCAGGGCTGGTGCTCCAACTCAAATTAGTTGGGAAACACTGGTGTGGGCTGCACAGTGCAATTGTTTCAGTCTGGAGTAACTATCATCGATTCTCTAGGTCCCTATGACAGTTAACAAACAAGAAGTGAAAGTTCAGAGAGAAAAGAGAATGGTTTAACTGACATACCTGAAATGCAGTGGCTGAATCACATAATGTAGAGAAAAAGCTACAGGTAAAAGCAAGGGGGGTGAAATGGAAAAGTTCGAGGCTTCATCATAATTGATAACACAGGAACAAGGCTTCTGGCATGCACTTAGATCAAAGGAGAAACATTCAAGCTGCCTAACCTCAGATATTATTTAAAAGTCTAATTAAAACCATTAGTCTCCCCTGGAAGCATGCATAGGCAGTGGCAAGCCAATGCTTCTCTCCATTGCCTACAAGGGGAGCCAGGACAGACTAGCTTTTAACTAAGGGAGCAAAATTAGAGCATCCATTTGCATGGAGGAATATCACTATCACATCAGATAGTAACTGAGCCCAGATGAAGCATGGAAGTGATCTTCAGCAAACCTCAGTTATGGTCCAGAGGGCAGAAAGGGTTTCTCCATAAGCACTGTTCACATGCAGCTTCCACTGTGTTAATGTGTACGGGAAGAGGTGCAAGAGGTCTTCCTGTGTGAAACCTATCACCTGAAACCTCTATGGAAATGTCAGAATAACTTTAAAAAATGTAATTTTCCAAGAGCTTCTGTCCTGTGTGACACTTCCTGTAACTGCTCTGCAAAAGGAAATAATATGAGGAATAAAGACAAATTACTCACCAGACTGGAAGCTGATAGCTGTTTAAGCAGTGTTCATTGAGCCATAAGGAGGAGAATTTGCTGGGACCTTGAGAGGCCACCTAGTCTACTTCTGTGTCCCAAGGCAGGACCTACTTTTTATGTCATTCCTAAGGCATTGACATCTTCCCTCTATCTTCTGCTCTGCGAGTCAACCAGTTCACTTCTTCCAGTCTTAACTGACTTCTGGACTCCAATACTGCTGCTAGAATCTCTTCCATCCATCCATCCATCCATCCATGGATATCTGTTCTTGGATTTTTACCAGACTTGACTGGACAAAGCAGCAGGTCTGAATTTAGCAGCCTGCTCTGAATTCACTGTTCCCTTTGCTCTGAGCAGGAGGATGAATTGAATAAGAATCTGAGGTCCTTTTTGACCTGGGTGATTTTGTGACTACAATTTTTGTAAGGCAATACCCAAAACTCACACACAGTATTGAAGCCAAAGCACTAGCATGAGCTGAATGGAGGAGCTGTGACATTTGTCATGGAAGAGATGTCTCTCTGTCTTTACTTGTTTTCCTCTGAAGGCATAAAGTTATTGCTTCAAAATCAAATTCTCCTCCTTTTGAATGCCAAAATTCCATTTTCTAAGGAATTGCTTCTTTCCATAGTTTTTCTTTTTTGCAATGTCTTGTAAGAACTTTCTGGACAATTTTCTCTACTCTTTCCTTATCAGATGTTTGCATAGTTGAGAAAGATTCAATATGGGCAAACAGAGGATTGTAACCAGTAATAAGTACATTTGCTGTCTCAAAAGTGTTAATTTTCTGAAGCTGAGAGAAATGACAAGCAAAACTGATTAGAAAAGAAACTGCAGGCAGAGAAAATGCTTCTGGCAAATTGAGGATTCTGTAAGGAGAGTTTTTTAGATAGCCAAAACCCAAGACACCGTAATTTCATATGAAATAAGAAGACATCTTTGGCTGGAATCCAAGCCCTTGATCTATTACATAGGAAGAGAGGAATGGGAAATCTATATCCATACATAAAAGTTACATATGAAAATTCAAGATGGGGAAATGGGGAACTTACAGCAAGTCCCTTCGAAGAATTAGCTGGACTTCAGTCTGTGGACTGTAACTTCTAATAAACCTCACAGTATGGTAAGTAATTGCGTGTGCTTTATATATTAAAAGGTCTAGAAGGTTGCTACATAATAGGCAGCATGTTAACAGTCTTAGGTAAAATAATGGTCCATATACACTGATGTCAATCGATAAGAAATCAAAGGGTAGAAAGAAAACCAAGGCTTGCCAGCATGATTTGTAGAAAAGGATCTTTTCAAACAGAATTACTTTTATTCTTTGATAATGCAGTTTTGGCTGATAAAACTATGGAAGAACATAATGGATTGACTGTTGCTTAAGTAATTCCCAGCCCCCTGGCACTTCGTGGTGCTAATTTCAGTATGGATTAAGAGCACTTACACATCTGAGCCTGGAGAACTACTGTTCTTAAAGGCATTTGCCAACCTGGAAGAAGAAACAAACAAAAAAGCCCAACAAGAATATTTCTAAGGGTTTACACAGAGATCAGTGCCATAACTGCTCTTTTCCAGTATGTTTCACGTATGATTTGTAACGTACTATAAACGCACCGACTTGGGAAGGAAAGGTGACTTGTCAGTCTTGGAGTTCTTTGCAGGAACCTGCATGGGGAGGAGGTATTAGGTGCTGAAAGGGTCTTCAATCCTGAACAGGCATAGAGAGAATCAATGGCTGGAAGCTGAAGGAAACAAAATTCAATTTAAAAACCAGGAGATTTCCTTTTAGTTACTTATTCATTGATTTGCTTATTTAAATAGTGAGGGTGATTAGAGCAAACTATTATGAGAAGATGTAGGATCATGATCACGCTGCAGTGGTGGTGGGGGGGAAGTTTGCAAAGGCCAAACAGTTAATTACCACAGCCTCCTCTGCTAGTCAATGAAGGGAAACAGACTCCTCCAGCTCACATAAGCCACATTCCTGCTTTTAATCATCATGTGGAGATACCTTTTTTTCTCTTCTATTGTGTATAAGGGGAGCTGCACTCAGCCGAGTGTTAGCTTGGGGCTGCTATCTACCCCCTTTCTCCTGAGCTTTGCAGATGATTGTAGCTCAGCGTCAGGAGAAGGTGATACCCTCTCCTGGGGATTTCTGGGATAGTGCAGAAAATCACAGGGAATGGGCTCGCAGAGGACCTGTTGGAAATGGCAGAGAGAAGGAGGTAACAGGATGAAGAGAGAGACCAGCCTGAAGCTTGATTGTATATTCCACACTGCCACCAGGACAGGCTTGGGAGGGTCTTTTCTTCCTTTGGACCTGGGCCCAAGACAGCACCATTTTGGTAGAGATTAGATTAAAAAAGAAACAAAAAAGGAAGAAGATTCTCTTCCATCTTGGCCCGGAAAGGTTTGCATCCAGCACAAGAAAGAGTTGGAACAATCGTGTCCATCCCGTGCCTGCTGCCTCTTTGGGGCAAATGCTAATGACTGGCTGATGGGAATGTGCCTGTCTCCTTGCTCTCTGGCTGCTTTTGCTGCCTTCCCCACCAAATGGCATTAATCATGTCAGCTTCCCTTTCTACAAGAGTGGCTGGTTTAATGGGAAACTTCATCCAGCATCAATATCCTGAGGGGAGGAGGAAATGAAAAGAAGAAGAAAGCGTGTAGCAGGGAGGTAGCTAATGCTGAAAGCAGTCACTGTCTGTTCCAGAGCGAGGATTTGATAGGGACAAGCCAGGAAGTAGAGACTGGATTTGCTTTGGAAGTCCAGAGGCAGTAGGAATGCCAGTTGAATCTGCAGGCCAGGAACTGAGAGAGGTCTCTGAGAAGCAGAGATGATAGTGTGGCATGGCTGAGATCCAGAGGTACTTGCCAGGGTAGGTGGAGGGAAAGACAGGGAAGAGATGAAGCATTTGAGCCTGAAGCATGGGCTAGAAAGAGAATGAGAAAGAGACACATAGAGCAAGAGCTGCTATGGGGTGCAGTGCTCCTGGAAAGGGATCAGGTCAGGGGTGTGTGGGAGAAGGAACCGGCCTGAGCAGGCCTGGAGGAGCAGCTCTTTGCAGGGAGGGCTGCTGGTGGTTATTGTGACATTCCCTTCATGTGTTTTCTAGAACTCCCCAAGCTTTTCCATCCTTTGTGGCACAGTCATTCCTGCCCCATCCACTGCTCTCTTTGAGGAGCATTGAGATTTCATGTAGCTGAGGGATGTCCATGATCCAGAATTACCTGCCAGCAAGGAGAAAGAGGTGGGATGTGCTTGTGCGTTTCTGTGCCCATGGGTGTGCTTATTGCTCTGGGAGTGCAGGAGAGGGTGGTTTAGCTCAGGGTTCACCATCATCTTGGCCTGCTGTTTCTCATGCTTCCTTTCCCTTTCCTCCTCCTCTTTCTCCTTTCTGTCTGTTCTCCTGCCTGTTCCCATGCTCCTTTGACAGCTTGTTATTAGAAACATTGCTGCATATTACCTAAGTTAAACCACTGTGTGACTGACAGGTTTCTCACTGTACCTGAGCAGATGAGATCCATCCATTCACTCTGGCTTCCATATGCTACCTTTTATTTGAGCTTCTCTGCCTCTTTTATTTCCCACCCATTTTTCAGCTAAGATGAACAACACATTTACTACCCAGTATATCCAAAGAATGAGCTCCCTGGAGTGTTTGCTCTGCAAATGGAAGCCTATATTGACGGGTGCTACTATGAAGAAAGTGATTATCTTAGCTCATAAAAATACTCTCTTTTTGAGAAATCCAGCCCCAAAACCCTGGCAGTCTATCCCACAATAAAAGGAAATGAGGGTGACAAAATATAGACAGCATTATGGCATTTTCCATACATGGAAAACCTTCCATGTATGTGTTGAGCTGAACCTGTGGAATTTATTGTCACAGGTTGTTCCTGAAATGAATAATTGAGGAGGAATCAAAGCGCTTGCAACCTCATTGAGAGCTATGTCCAGGCAAAACATGATACAGGTTGAAAATTATAATGACTAAATCTCTACAACATAATCTAATTATCAGACAGGGTTAGGCAAAAACGACCTCCCATGGGAAGAAATGCACAATTATATGTGTTAGATCTGAGCTGATGAGAAGGTATGTTAAACCTTCTGAATCACCCAGGAGTGAATTTTTTATCAGGATTGCAGTAGCAGATCAGACAAGGCTTTTGCTTCTCTTCTTGCCATTATCCTGTGATCTTTTGAGACCAAATATTTTATTCCCTTTCACATCAACATTTTGGCAAATATCTCAGAGGGCTCAGAAATCTGATTTCACACTCGCTTGTGAAAATAGAGCCTCAAATAGGCTCTATGACTACCGGTCTCTATGTAGACATAGCAGGTATCAACCTCGTATCTCATTGCTTGCTTGAACCTTGGGCTCCAGGAAACTGATTTCTCCAGTATAAATGTCCTGGGCACCATTTGTTGTGCTTCGGTGTGCACAGAGCTTCACTGGAGGTGGAACAAAATTCCTCCTGACTTCAGACAATCTGGTTCCTTTTCTGTCTTGTCTTTTCTTCTAAAGTTCTCACCCAAACTGTTTTGGAAGCAAGAAATCTCTCAAACCCTCCGAGACATGGTGATGTTCCATGCATGGCTCAAGGGTGGATGACGCACTGGAAGTGCAAGTGGAAGACGTAGCTCCCTTATGCCATCCCAATGTAACTAGGTTGCTTGGCACGAGGTCCACAGTCAGTTTATGCAACTGTGACACAGGTCTTGAATCTGGCGACCCAATTGGGCCAACCTGTGGTCAATGAATGGTATTTGTTCCTTATCTGTGTGTTTTGATTGGTTTTGGAACATTATGCTCACCTTTAGTGCCATGGAGAGGTCAGTGAGTGTAAAAAAGTCTCCCTCATCTCTTTTTCTCCCTCATTCATTCCCACAAACACTAAGTCCTCGCTAATGCTGATGGTTTTGCTCAAAGAGTGGTTTTCAAGCTGCTTCCTGCCTGAGTCTTGACACAAGTCAAATAAGGCATGAGAACACAGCAAGTCCTCCTGTCATGCAGCCTTGTAGCAACCGCGAGCATTATGACCCCAAGTCGGGGACTCATTTGTCTAAGGTATCAATTACATACATAGCACATGCGCCAGTCATCCCTGTCTCCCTGGGAATTAGAGATGTTTCCCATCCTGCCTGCTCCTCAGTGCAGTGTCTGCAATTGTTTTACGGTTCATATTACACTACTCTCATAGAAGCCACATCCAGAAGACACCAAAACTGCCCTACCCATTAAGACCTCATTTTTCCAGGCATGTTTTCTATGCCAGTGGTCTCACTGCTTTCCTCTTCTGTGTCTGTGTATGATTACAATCAAAGCAAAGATCGGCACTGGAATGACAATATGTCCACTAGAGCAGTAGGGAAACATGCTCCGTAGGTGGTATTGCCCGTGTTTGCAATCAAGTAGCAGAAGTAGAAGGGCTGGAGCTGACCCTCTGCCTGCTCTTTGTGCTCAGAGCATCCTCACAAGCACTGCTGATTGCGGACTGTGGCTGTTCTCTCCAGCAGCAGAGGGCCCAGGTGTTGTTTTATTTTTAGGCGTATTCTGGAGTCAGCTGCAGGCTGTGAACTGGTGTCAGCAGAAGGATTGAAAAGCAATGAAATGCTGCTCTTCACTTAGAGATGCCATTTTCCTCCATGTAAACTCCCTGTCAAGGATTCTGGCCTGGAAATCCTGGCAAGTCAGTACATGCACTGCTGCAGTGGTGGTGAATGGGAGCAAGAGGGAAGTGTTCGCCACCCATACAGCCTCACTCATCTCATGCTTCTGTCATGAGAGACCCACATTGCTTTGATGGGTGATCACAGGAAAAGGGGGATCACCACAGCTGCTTTCCATACTTCCTTCCAGGTTATTTCTTCCTAAAGGCCTCTTCCTCACCTCCATAATCCTGCATGGATAGAGTGCATGGGGGTAGGATGCAAGAAAGGGGTGCAGAAGCTGTGAGCAAGGGATACAGGTCCTTAGGTGAGTCTGGCTCCTTTCTAGCAGCCCTGTCCCACTATCATACACTCAGACCCTGCAGGTACTTGCTGAACAGATCTAAGAATACACGTCTGAGATGTGGGGGAGAGACAAGAGGGATGCACTGCAGAAAGGAGGTGTAGAGCCTTCCTCCTAAAATATACAAGACTTGACCGTCTGCCCCTGAATTAGTGAGGTCAGCGAAACAAAGCTAAACCTGTCAGGATTGCTAAAAGTCATGTGCAGCTTTAGGAGTCACAGAGTGGATGTGACTTACATTTAATTTCCCAACAGAGCCAGCTTTAGGTGTGAGCAAAGCAGGTACAGCCTGTGACAGCAGGCTGCTCACAACAATAAGATGCCTATAGCCCTGTGGAGTCCCTCCTGTGCCAGAGCCAGGAGGGGGGTTTGGAGCCAGTGACTGCAACAGCTACATAGGGGACAAAGGCTGAGTCTTTACATGCAGTACTCCTTACTCCCACCTTGCCCTGCACACCTTCTGTGCAGGAAAAATCCTGCCTGGCCTTTTCTATTTGTGATCTCAGGTGCGCTTATTGAGTCCCAAAATACTTTTTGGCACTGGCTTTACTCCTAATATATTCTGCAAGAGCTATATCAGCGCCAGCAGGATTTTTAGACTAATTATCAAAGGTGCATGTAGAGGCACTTCATGTCTCCAGAATGGTGTTAATAATAGCTCTGAGTGATGAGAAACAACAAAATGCTGTGGTTAACTGTAAAATAAACCAATAGGGGAAGAGCAAATCTCACATTGTGCATAGATACAGAAAATGCTGTGAGGCAGTTCTGGGCAACAGCATTCTTAAAGCATTTTAGATTGGAGGTCAGTGGTATTCTCCTTATTGCGGGTAGGGAAACTGAGGCACAAAGAGCTAAGAGCAGGCTGCAAAGCTGGCTCGGCCAGACCACGCTGCTGTTACCATTCTCTGTTGACAGTCATGATTTGTAGTGTGTTCTTTCTGCTGGCTGGGCAGTGAGTTGAAGGATCACCAGGATAACAAGCTGTTGAAAACACTTCAGCTGATGGTTTTGAAATAGAGAGGAGCATGTGGAGTCATAAATGAGTGTGGGGGTTTATGGAATACACACTCATTTGTTTTCTGAAAGCTGGGATAGATGCACTTGTCTGTGGTCCGTCATACAGAGTATCTGAATGAATGGTCCTTAACACCTCCTTTCAGTCAGTTTTTGGTTCCTTGCCACAAAGAGAGCTTATCCCACATCTGCTATGTGAAAGATAGCTTTCCAGTTCAACTGTTCTTCAGATAGTGGAGGTGGCTGTGCTGCAGCAGTGTTAGACCTTCACAAGGGCTAATACTGTGCAAAGGATAAGATAAAGGAATGAGTAAAAGTAACTGGGAGCAAGCCAAAGCATCAGTTGAGGGCTGTGGAGAGGGCATTGCCACATCTTTCTGCAGTACCATCTTATTGGATGCTGTCACATTCACCTCTTCTGTGCAACCTTCATTCTTAATGGCATTCATCTAAAATTTAGAGCTCTGTTACTCCTGGTATGATTTTTAATGACCAAATGGATCAGCTTTCATGATAGTGACAATTTTTATGTTTCAATCGACTTCCAAGGTCAATTTACTTTCAATGTTTTCCAAACAAATCACTTTGGTTTTAGAAAACCTTGTTCAAGTGAAGTCATTTTGTGAAGAGTTCCCAAAATTTGGCATATCTTCAGGAATCAAAGTTCCTTTGAAACAGAATTGCAGGCGCTTTCTTAGAAATAGCAAATCTGACTCTTATCCGAATCTAATACTACCTGTGCAAGGGAAAAAAAGGAATGAGTGGAATGATTAGAAGCCCCCCCCCCAACTTTATTCATGAAGGTCAAGGTGAAATCTTTATTAAGTGAGTTTGAAGAGGAATAGAAAGAAACCTTGAAAGAAATGCTGTGAATATTTGAAGGCAAATAGCAACAACCACAACAGTAGCAGCGTGGTGCTTGTGAAAGCCTTATCTATTGAACATGATCCGGAAAGGGGGTAATAAAGGAGTATGGGAACAAACTTAGAATTAAAAGTTGAAGGCTGCAAATAATGAAAGTTAGACAATGTTAGTAATTACCAAGAATGGGGAGAGTATATATAAATATATATAGAAGTATATACTACATATACTTTCTAATACAAAATATGAGAAGGGAATGTGAACAAAACCCAATGTAAGGACCTGATACTGGCAGTGAAAAAGCTAATACCGATGCCAGAAGCAGCAGAGCAAATTGAAATAGAACCTACAGGCCTTAGAGTGAAAGGACATGTGGTTAATATGTCCTATAAGCCCCGTAGTTGAATAAGAAAGGCAACAGTTTACTGAAGGTAGAAGTACAAGAGAGAAAATCAATGTCAAACAAAGAACAAGGTGGCAATTAGTGTGAAAGGAGACAATACCTAAACACAGAGTCATGAATACCCAGAAAATGGGCATAGAAATTCCTGAGTGAAAACCAAACCCACCCAGTAAAAAAGCTGCAAGCTCACAGCAGTAGCCACTAGGTGACAGTTTGTATGGAGGAGCTGGGCTCATTCCTAAGGAACAGCAGGGTTAAAAGGGAGAAGGGGCTGAATTCCCCTCAGTCCCCCAAGACTCGGCAGTTTGCTCCAACCTTATGAGAATAAAAGATTGCTAATGGGTTTGGGAACGCTGCCATCAGAAACAATGCCACCAAAAGTGATTGCTGTCTGTACAAGTTCTCTGATGGGGTGCAGGAAGCTCTCATGATCCTCTGAACTAAGTCTGTGTGGTTCATGAGCAAGAAAGGCCCAAAGACTGGCAGAAGTGGCCCTGCTGGAAAGTCCATGCTGAATGCCTTTCCATCCAGCAAGACAGTGATATTCCTAGGGTCTCTGCTCTGTTGTTCCAATGGACAATGCCTTTTTCCAGATGTCACTGCCTTGTTGCAGGACAGGGAGGGCAACAGCTGCCCTCAGCCTCTGCAGGAGTACTGGGTTACACTGAAACTGGTGTCTATCAAGCTGAGATCTGCAGTGATTGAGAGGTGAACGCATCACTTTCTATGCTGGCTGAGGAAACATGCAGCAGTTTCCTTAGACACTCCAGCTTGTTGATTCCAGTGCTTTAGTTTGATAACTTCCTTCAAAACACCTTGTATTAGCCAAGCGACAGATCATAGAATGGTTTGGGTTGGAAGGGAACTTTAAAAATCAACCTAGTTCCAACCCTCTGTCATGGGCAGGGGTAAATCCCAGTCTGAATAACACATAGTATTTCAGGGGGATTAGCTGTTTATTAGTCTGTGAGCAAGGATTCAGTAAAGGGAATACTATTTGTCCCAGGTGATGGATTTTGTTACTAACAAAGAAAAAAGGGAGGCTGCCCTGCTTCCTGGCCTTACTCAGACACCAGCTTGCACTTTTCTGCCTTGAACTTCATTGTCCTAACGCTTCTTAGCTGTTTCCAAGCTCAGCTCCCAGCTGGAGCCAATGTAGAAGGTAACAGGAGAGGATGGTTAGGAGAAGTTCATAAACACCTTGTAGGGTGATTGGAGAGTGATGGTGGTGCAGCAGTGGTCCAGCTTTGGAGGGAGTGAAAAGCCTGCTTGTTCCTGTTGCTTTGGTCTGGTTTTACAAGGAAGACTGGGACCCTTAAGGACCTTTGAGATTGAAGACACACAGCAGGTGGGTAACCTATAAAATGCGAAAGGATTAAAGAGTATAGAAGTACTAGGTCAGGTATTACTGCCCAGGATGTCAGAGGAAGCTTTTAAATGGAGCCTGATGATGTAAAGAGGTAGGATATGGAAACTTCTTTGTGCTCTCTTTTCCTATCCTGAGGCTCCCCACTAAGTGATGACTTTGTATAATTAAAATGAACAAAGTAAATGGCAGCAATCCATCTTCGCAATCACAGCGTTTTCTCATTCCTTTTGTTGAGTGCTTTGTTCATCTCAAATTGGTTAAAAAAAAAAGAGTCAAAAGTAAAAAGAAATAAATAATAAAAAATACAGAAATAGAAGCTGAATGGGAGCCTGCAGGCGCTGTATTTTTAGCAGCTCATCAGTTTATGAAGAAGCTCAGAGGTTGCGGATTCTAATTGCCAACCTGGAATATGGAAAGCAGGACAAATGAAAGCATGTGTATGTGTTGTGGGAAGAGTGAGCTTTTCAAAGCAAGGAACGAAAAGAAAGTTGGCACATTTGCCACTTACAAAATGTGGTAGGACACCGTGTGGTGAGGCCATCTGGCTGTTGTTTGTGGCACAAGGGCCTGGTGGAAGGCTCTTGTAGAATCTATCTGCAGGGGGGAATTTACCTCTCCCCTGGCTGGAGCTGTGAATGTTTGTGTCCACTCTGGAAAGGCTGGATCGTGATATTTGCAGATGGAGCATGTCAGATCCAACTGAGATACTGGCTGGGAGAAGGAAGTGAGCAAGTAGAAAATGACAGAACAGATCAAACAGGAAGGTAGAGCAGAGGGTGATCTCTGAGCACAGATCCCAGAGCCAGGTCTCTAAATAAGGAAAGTGGTGCAAGCTCTCTACAGCCTTAAAACTTCAATTAGGTTCAGTTCAGCCATGGGTCTATGCCCAGGAAAGTCCATATGCAGAAGGTTGCTGTGAGAAGGGGTGGTTGACTTCCTCTTGTGTCCTTTCAGAGCAAAACCAATGTAGGAAAGAGTCTTGGCCAGGACAGAAGAGGAGGTGCTTAGCCTTTCCTTGTACTATCTGAAATGAATGTGGATTCCATCCTTCGCTGTTATATTCCACCTCCCAAATCTGACTTTCATGCTTTGCAGCTCTGAGTCTTGAAATACATGTCCTAGAATTGCTGACTGTGTACTGACAGCTCAGCTGATGGCTTGTGGGATGCTGGAGCCCATGGGTTGGAGTAAGGAAGAAGGCTGGCTTGCATTTTGCTTGGTATTCCGGCAGATTTTTGGCTTGCTTTCCTGATAGACTATTTTCATCTCCCTTGTCCTACTTCCTTCCACACAGGCCTCATTTCTCCCCAGGGACTATAACTAAACTCACTCTTGTCTATAATCCTGACTGATTCATCAGCTCTTTGGAGCATCTCCAGGCATACAGAAAAGGATGATCACATGGGTAGACCATCTGATGCTATACATTAAAACAAGTACATAAAAGCAAGTTGCATACAGACCAGACCATGCTAAATGGGCCTTCCTGTGGCTGCAGTTATTGTTGTCTGGACTTTGACAGCAACCTTGTTGACAAAGCAGACAAATAACCTGACAAAATACATCTTCCTCTATGTAAAAGACCCAGTCCTGACACAAACAAAGCAAGAGATATATGGCAGAGGAGGGCATTGTGGGTAACTGCTAGTTTTCTGAGGTAATGGGTTACAGGTATGGAAGTAGGACAGATAAATCAAAAAACATGGGTAAAAACATATGCAAGCAGTGCTGTAAGAACAGGACTTGAGGGTGAAGTGGAGGAAAGTACGGCCATGGCTTATTGCAAATCATATCTGATTTGCAGAATGAGCACTGAGCGGAGTTGGTAAGGTCATCCTTCCATATGTATGAGTTTGCTAATATCCGTGCTGTCTGGTTACTCCCCAACTGGATGCTTCAGATCTAACTTCCCCTGAACTTAGACTGCAGTACAAAAAGGAGGACTTAAGATGCAGCTTGCACAGCTCAGCAATGTGAGGGGAGCGTACTTGATCCATGTGAGGGCAATAGTGCAACCCCTCTGGTCCATACTGTGCACCCCTTTTTCCCCCAGTAAAGCTGGCTGTGTGAGCACAATCTTGATGCTGGCCTTTGGGATGCTCCAGACTGACAGATTAATCATGCTGCTGTGGTTCAGCCGCTTTCAGCTGCCTGCAGGGCTGTCACTTTCTTCTTCTTCAAGGAAGAGCCAGTGGGCTGAGGAGGCTCTGGTTCCATCTGCCAGCAAAACCCGTAGCAGGGAAAGAGCAGCAGCTAGGGGGGAGGTGCTGGAAGGGGGGAGCAGTGGATTCCCTTGATAATTAGGATGGCTGCATCATCACTTATGCAAATAGGGGAAAGGAGGAGGCTTGCTGCTGCAGGCTGTGTGGAGGAGAGAAGAGAAAGATTGAGCTGCTCTCCATGCAGGAACTGCACAAATATATGTAGCCACAAATGTATATTGGGCAATCACTTGTATGCTATCCTTCTCCCTAAAAAAGGTATAATCAGGAGCCCTTCAGGACAAGAGATTCCTGGTCACAGTTTGGCTACTGTCCTGTGTTGCACGCTCATGCAAACCAGTGCAAGGGGGCTCAGGTGAATGCAGACAAATTCCGTGACTGGTTATTCCTGAACCCCTCCAGACCCTCCACAGGTCTTTCTGCCTCTAACACCAACATTTTGACATACTTGTGTCCATCCCTCAGCTTCCCCCTTTGCTTGGAGGGCCTGTAACTTGGTGGTAAGGTGGGTAGTGCAGTGCTTAACAGCGCCTGTTAGGTATAACTGAGCCCTTCTGGTATCCACCAGCCTAAGCTGTTCACAGGCTTCATAGTAGTTTTTCTCTCTCCCTCTCTACTGATGCCTGGAAAACGTAGCTCCATTAGAGGGAAGAAGGTTGAGTAACATTGTCATCTTACAGCACCAACATCTTCTTATGTCTGACACCACCACAGATGTTTGCGTTCACTGTTTTCCACTTGTGCTCATTCAACTTGTCAAGACATCTGCCTTCCTGGTGCCGAGAAGGCATGCAAGAGGAAGCTGCTCAGCAGCCAGCTGTGGTACCCTCTCCTTCCATTCTGCTGGGCTGTCATGCAAGATGGCAACAGGCTTTTGCAAGTTGGAATGTGTAATTTGTTGCTTCCTTGCCTAGGAGATAGAACTGGGCAGATGTTGAAGGAGGCAGCGACATGGAAGTAGCCAGAAACTGTGATCTTCTGTCCATCTCTTCTCTGCTTAGCAGGTGGAACCCTGTAGAGAAGGGTCCAACAAGACAGGCAAGATGGTTCAGATGCCAGGGAGAGCATATGGAGGAACAATAGGGAGATCCTGATGACGCATCATCTCGGTTTCATCCTTTTACGGCCCTCTCCTGCCTGCTAATGTCTCTGGATTGTCAGCGGCTTTTTGAAAGGCATGAACAAAGCTATTCTGTTTCCAAAATGCAGATAGACAAACCACAAAACAGTAACAAATTCCTTGCTGCCTTGGTATTACTCCCTTTGTATGTGTGCAAGATGTGAAGTTAGGGCTGGGTTTAAGCATAAGATCCATGGCTTGTACACTTGATACTCACAGTGGAAACAGCTGGCTCCCTGTGAAGCTCCAGAGCCCTTCGTAACTGAGGCTGTGTGAACTGTATGAATGATGGGGAACTCTGGACTGAAGGTGATGTCAAGGTTCCTTTCCTAATGATGTACCTTAGCTGTATCACAAGAGGATCACACACCTTCTTTCTGCTTTACTGGAGGTGGGAATTCTCCAAGCCCTGGTTTATTGTCAGTTGAGCAGCCTAATCAAAAAACATTGTCTTGTTTGCAGGCTTGACAGGTTTTAATGCAGGGCAAAGCTAAACAAGTGAAAGAGGAATGCAGAGCAAAAATCAGTGCTGCCGATTAACTAACAGGAGATCTCGTCAGAATTCATACATCTCCAGCAATTCCTCAATCTCAGTGGGGTTCTGGCTGCTGAATGAGGAATGTCTTCTCATCCCACATCAATTAAGCCATACCAAATCACTTTTTCTTTTTTCCTGTGCAGCTTATTCTCCCCCTCCAGAACAAGTGGGTAGAAATGTTCACCATCTCCTATCCCTTCTCCTTCTGCTGCAAGCAAAGAAGGATTAGCTCTTACTGTTTCCAAAAGTGGAATCTGATTTGACTGACATGAGGGCAGGAAAATCCTAGCTGTCACACCCATAGCCAAGAGCCTTCGTATGCCACCAGAGGAAGCCTGGAACTGGTGCAGCTTGGGCTACTTTCCTTCTCTGAGGTTTTTGGACATGCAATGATGTTTGTGAAATTAGTGGTTTCTCTTGTCTAGATTGCAATGATTGTTATACATGGGCTACGTCAGCATGGGCAAATTAAAGTGTGTAGCTGCACAAAGCAGGGAGTCAGTTTGAGGAGGAAGACGGTTCCTCTGGCAACACTCTTAAACATATCACAACTCAACGTTTCTCCTTTTGTCTTCGGTGTAGTATAACAATAGCACATTAAGGCTGACTGGATTCTTTTCACGCCAGAGACTTTTCCAGTGAATGAGGAATTCACAGGAGGGCTATGCTTGTAGCAAGTGAGTCTTTGCAGGCTGCTTTGTGCCCCATCCCAGCAAAGATGGAGTTGGGGAAGTGACAGAAGAATCCCACCAGAGCATTCTGCTTCCTGCCACTTCTGAGGGAAGGGCAAGCTGATGGTTGCCTTGTCTTCCATGACTTGGGAAGGCCCATTATCTCAAAACACCATAGGAAAGGTGCATTTATGTAAACATTAAAAAGTTAAGTCTGTGGAGTCCATGGCAATCCATCTTTTAAATCTGGCTTTTATAGCATTATTATGTGAGACAGTCTCATAAAAAGCTCTCTGTAGATGTTATTACATTGCATTGTGGCTTTGGAGAGTGAGCTGAAGAAGCTGTGAGTTTGTGCAACAGCACATGTTAGCATGAGTTATAGTATGTCAGGGGCCCCGTGTTAACGATCAGAGAACCTATTCAGCTCCTTTAAGGTTAATCAACTCAGCATTTGTGTCAGGTGTAATGTCTAATTAAAATGATGGAAGGGGCGTGAATGCCTCCTGGCAGAGGAGGGAAATGGCACAAAGAGGCAGTGTCAGTGCCATATTGGTTTGGAAAATCAATAAGAGGAGCTCATTTTATCCCAGTGTATCTCTGCGTTTACCATTCAGTGGTTCATTTGGAAAAGTGCCAACTGGCTGCTTGGGAGTCTGGGAACTGCATCGTTTGAAAGCACTTAAAGACAATGCTGATGGGGAAAGGAGAGGGCATTGCCATGAGCCATGGCTTGGGAGGTTGAGCTGGTGGCCTCGTACCCTGTAAGGCACAGGGAGTCTGGGCCATGGGAGACTCCTTGTATAGAGACATTAATGGAAAAGGGAAAGATGGGGAAAGAAGGGAAAAGGCTTAGTGAAAGGGAAGGACTAGAAATCCAGAGGGTAGAAAACCAAGAATGGCTGTGTGGCAAAAATCAGGTCTGCTGTAGCACAGACTCATGGAGTAGCAACCTAGTGGTGTAAAGGGGGGGAGGGAAACATATCCCGAGCGCTTCTGCATTCCCACAACCTCCTGTTAGTAAGTGTTGGTGATGGTGCAAGTGAATGGACAACATATCTATGGTGAGAACTGAGAGGGGATGAGGAGGAAGGATAATCTAAAAAACCGGAAAGCAGTTTTTAATGTCAATGTTTTTGTTGAAGGAAAGTGACTTTCAGACAAACTGGAACATTGAGAAAAGGTTTGTGGGATTCCTTCCCTCCCTATGTTTTCTGTTTGAAAACTCGAGAGCAGGAGAAAATGACAGAGATGCTGTCTTTTAGATTTGCTTCTCTTTAAAGAACAAGCCTATAGAACACTAAAAAAATAGCTTAAATTTTCTCAGGAACTAATTGTTAGTGAGTTGTTCCCATTTTCAGGATGTGACAACTCTTCACTTGCTAGTTGTGCAGCCAGCTGGACAGCCATCCATGCAAGGAGTTGTGCTAAACGTATTGAAGCTGTGGATAAATCCATAACTTCCCATCTATGCAGTTACACTCCCCTGCAAATACAAACATTTGCTCATTATCACCACACACAGTTTCATCTCCACTGAATTTTTAATGAAAAGGAATGATAATTTATTCACTAGCATTTTTATAGGAAAAAATGATGTCTTGTCTTAATGATTTTACTCCTTCTGGTTTAGTTTAAGAACCTACTGCTTTTCCCCAGCCTGCATCTTCAATGCAGCATGCTGGATTTCAAATGCACCCTGCCTACACTTAAATGCCTTTAAACCACATGATTTGAGAAGCAGAGTCAGCCTCAGCAGAAATTGAGAAAGACAGGGTCCTCTTGGTGGCATTTTAGGTCTTGCAAGGGCTGAGCTGCCCTCTGGACAGTCCTCTGTCTCCATTTTCAATGGACAATACTGTAATGCAAATGCAGGCTTGAAAAGGCATTTAAAAAGCAGCTTGTCAGCAGTTTCCATCTTGCTTTTGAACGTCCCACACTAAAAATTCAACTTTATTCCTTCTCTCTCCTGCCCAAGTAAAAGGCCTATGACGTTGTTTGGATGAGTCATATTTACATGCTCTGAGATCTCAGATTGGAAAGGAAATGTCCTGGGATTACCCCCATTTAAGACCTTTAAGTACTCTATGCAATGACAGAATCTCTAGCTGAAAGCTCTTTAAGCAGAAATTAATTTATGCCTGACAGTGATTAAAGGGGAAAGTGAGGAGATAGAAATTAGCAAATCCATCTCTATTGCTGAGATCCCATTATGATTATAAGGAGAAGGGAAAATCAGCATTGTGGGTGTCAGCTGCAATCTGGTGCATTCAATTAGCAGTCCATCCTACCTGGGAAATGTCCTTCTATGGATGAATATACCTGTCACACTGGCTTGGCCTGAGATGAATCAATTGTGTAGATGGTGGAATAGAGATGGAAGCCATTTGGCATGATATTAACTCCCATTTTGAGTTTAGTGCAAAAGCCTGAGCCAGGGTCCATCAAATAATATCTGGTGGGAGAGCTGATCTTGTAGAGATCTTGTATAGAGATGCTGGAAGCAATGTGGTCACAGAAATGTGTTATTGTGGCCAGGCAGAAAGATGGCTGAAGGACCACCTTGTTATTGAGATATGGGTCAGAACTTACAGATACCTTGCTCGTCCTTTGATAATCATGGTAACACATTCTTCATGGTATTTCAAGTATGTATTATAGCAGTTGGGATGCGTATTAGCAAGTAGTAATTAAATCTGCCCCAAAGTAAAGCTGGACAAAACTTCAAATACTTTAAACTTTCAACCTAGTTTGTAGTGCAGAGATCTCTCATCAAAGAACACTGGAAAAGAAGAAGTACTATTGACCTCAATGATATGGAAATAGATATTTCAATGCTTACGCAAAGGTGACCTTGGTTCTTTTTGCTAAGACTGGTGGTAGCTGGAACCATCCCATTTGAAATGGTTTTAGTGATACCCCCTGAAAAATGGAAGCAGCAGCATTGCTGGCTGTGAGAAGAGTATTTAGAAAGACTTATAAATACCTTTCACTCAGTAGGCATGATTATTACATGTATCAAAGTAAAAAGAAGAAATTTGACTTCTTAGCCACAAATACTGGTTTGTACCACTGGTACTTGGAGATGCTCACACACCACAATGTCACAACTGACCTCTTCTAGAAGAATCATCTCTTCATAATAAAGAGATTTTAAGGCAAGACAGGAAGTCCTAGGGCTGCTAAAAGAAGGGAGAGTTAATGGATGCTGTGATCTCCTCTTTATAAGTCTTCCTGAGAAACTTCTCACCTGAACCTCGAGGGCTGACTTGGGAGCAATTCTGTCAAAGCACTGCATTGCTTTGAAAAAGTCATGATTCTTCTCTGTTGTTTTTAAATGGGGAGGGGGAAATAAGTTCTTTTTAATTTCTTTCGTTCTGGTGGAGATAGAACTTCATTTTGAGCAGTAAACAGATATCACAAAGCTTTAGGCAAAGACAGAATATGGTACATAATGAAAGAAGATTTTTCATTTACTTGGAGGCTTGTTGTCTGATACTTTGAATAGGAAGGGGAGAAAAACAAGAGGGGGGGTAATTCGTTGTAGCTATTCATCCTTAGCACACCAACACGTTTCACAGCTCTTTCCCTTGCAAAATTGACTCAGATGGTGAAAGACCTGGAAAAAGCAATGAAAAGCCATTCTGGAATGGCCACAGGACCCTTTGTGCACTGCTTGGCACTAGTTTATGGTCACTGTGGCTGCTCTGATTTGTACTTTGCTGCTGACTTGGATTACTGGTTGCGAACCCAAATCTCATTAGAAAAGAACTAGTTAATAAAGTAATAAAGGTCTCTGACCTCCTCAGCAGTTTCATGCACCTGTGAATATTCCTGCCAGCTCCTGAAGGAACAATAAAATCAATACTTGTTAATGTGGTGTAATATACTTCAATAGATATAACACACCAAACATTCTAAGGCCAATTCCTCATTCAGGCTCAGGTGCCAAAATGTCTTATTAAAACTCTTTCTTCCATCCCCTCTTATGCTCCGCAGTTTGGAAAGATGCCTCAACACATCTCCAGGGATGATTTATCCTTCTGCTCTATCCAAGGACACAAAACGACTCCAGCTTCCTTGTTTAACAAAATAAAATCAGACACAAATCCAACCTGGCAGGATTAAAAAAATATATGTACATATAAAGAGAGAAGCTCTAGAGCAGGAATATGAAATTATATTGTAAATTAAATAACAGGAAGGGAGAATAATATGAACTGAAAAAAAGATTAGTTCCAAGGCTGAGTTTCAGTCACTGGCTTTCCTGGATTTTACTGGGCCTGTGAGTTGGGCTGACCTGCCCTCAGACTGGTACAGAGGTCTGGTAAATTCATCTCTTCCCTCTGTAATAAAGAGAAGCAGAAAAACAAGGGGAGAGGAAGAAATCTGCTTTATATTGAAGCTTGAGAGCAATTACACACCACTTGCAGGAGGGATGTGAGGGAGTTTGTACGGAGACACCCTTAGAAGCTGGGTGGTGGGGAAGGGGATGCTGAAGTGCTGTAACTGTTCTAGGTGGGAGGAAAGAAGGGATTTTAACCATCTAGGCAAAGTAATTAATATGGGATTGATAGGGAGGAGGCTGATCAAATTAATACTCTGTGTGACTTAAAGGTAATGAATGGGAGAGAGCAAGGTGAGCCTTTTACTCCATCCATTGCCATGTGGTGAGGAAGCAAGAGACACCAGGCAGACTGCTGTGTAGAAATGAAGGCATTTCATAGATTCCTAGAAGCTATATCTTATTTCTTTTAAATCCACATTTGCTTCAGTTAAACTTGAATTTCCCTATGGATCAAAGGGATTCCTATGAACGCTTGATTTGGGATCTTAAATAGAAATACCTGCTTTCCAAGGAAGCTGAATGCCTCAGCAGAGACCTGCAGAGATTTTAGCACCTGTTATGTTCTAGGAATCAGGCTGGACTCTTTCCTACTGGAGTTTCCAGGATAGAAAAAAGAGGAAATAAATGGATATTTGGATGAGTTCTTTGGAATGTGCTAATCTCCTATAAAAAGGAGCAAGGGACAGACCATCTTCTAGTGCAGGTCTTTCAGGCCTATATCTGAAGGTACGAATAGGCCAAGGTGCTGGTCTGAGTCACAGCAGACATATTAGGGCTGTGGAAAGCTGATGACTCTGTTTAGGTTTTCCTCTAGTGAGGAAGAACATATGCTTCAGTTTTTCAATCGTTCCTGTGCTGGAGAGCATCCTGTGTTAGTTCCAGACAGCAGAAACACATCATCTGCCCCATATGAGATGCACCTGAGGCTTCAGCCATGGGAGATGCAATCCAGGTGAATATCTCTGCTTGGAAACCAGTCCTGGGTCCCTTCCATCCTTCTGCTACCAGAGTAGACAAGGGGAATCCTTCCTGCTGCCTGGACTAGAAGCAGAGTTTTGCCGCAGCTAGTCTGGAGTCCATACCCCTCATCCTTTGTTTCAGTCCTCGATGAAAGCTGATACTTGCCCAGAACCTCAATCATCCAGTCCCCTGCAGTTACCTTTGTGCTTCCTGGCTAGAGACTCATCAGCAATACAATAGGCTTAAAGGACTGCAGAACAGCCCAAGGGATGCCAACAGGAGAGACAGCATCTTGCTCCCCAGGGATGTGTCAGGCAAAAGGGTTGGCACTGTAGCTACATCCAGAAGAATAAAATGAAGGAAATAAATAAAGGAGGCACAGTGTGTCCTACAAACAAGAACATGTGTCTGCATTTATTAACATTTCCAACGCAGATTTAATTCTCAGCAAAGCGCTCCTGCCTACATGAAGCCCAGGCATGTTGCAGGAAACCTCTCGTTAAGTTCCATACAAGCCATCTTTTTAGTGCATCCTCCAGGGGAATCTTCAAACAGATTCTATAATTTCTCTGATAAGTGGCTCTTTTGCAAAACACTATTTACATGCCAGCTTCAGAAAGGCTGGCGACTTTGCTTCCCCCCACCCCTTTCAACGATCTCCTCCCACTGCCTTCAGGGAAGGATCTGTCACCCACTCCAGGGAGGTAATAAGCCATCTGTAGGTTCTGTATAAGGAAAGAGGAAGCTGATGGGCTGGATTTCTCCAGAAAGAAATGCAGCTGTAGGAGAACAGCAGCAGTGTCTTAACTGGGATCCCCCTGGATCCTTCCAGAAACAGGGAGGCATCAATCTTGGAAGCAAATCTGGGTATTAGGATTCAGTGAATGTGTGTTAGAATTCAGTGAATGTTTTAACTTGGCATTGCTACAGGTTTTCTGGGTGGCCTCGGGCAAGTCACTTAATCTCTTCGGGGTCCTGTTTCCATTGGTGCATGCAGGATGAAGGCAGAGACTTCATTCCATTTGTTTGTCCTGCCTGTTCTGATTACACATCCCTGGGGGCAAGGATTGTCTCTCCTTAAAGAAAGCAGCCTGTACATGGGGATCCCAGCTTTGGTATGGCCTCTAGGCATACAGAACAACAAAACAACATCTGACAACCAGTCTAGACAGTAAAATAATGTGCCAGGGAAACACAGCTGGGTTGTAGTTTCCCTTTTTCTGTATTGCTTTACTGGGGCTTTTTTGCATTTGCTGGTCACTTACTCTAATTGCTGACCAACATTTAGGAGAGATATGGCTCAGTCTTGTTTCTATGTCTATCCATCTGCCTGGAAAAAGGAATTAAGAAATAAATCCTGATGGTTCTTCACTTTCTTTTGCTTCCCAACACCATTTGCTTGTGCAAGACTGTTGGGGTGCACCTCAGGTACCCCTGGATGTGTTGGATGAGTTGTAACTGAGCCCTCCACAAAAAGACCGTAACAGTGAACACAGTAGAAACATTCAGACTTCTATAAATCAGTTTTCATGAGGTATGTCTAAGCTCTTTGCCAACATTAAGTCTTCCTGTGCTCCTGTAATGCCCTGTGCTCTGCACAGCACCGATATTTACAGGTAGGTTAATTGTGCAACCTGATGATGTCTTGAGATCCCATTGCTATCAGTTTGGTGACCTGGCTGCACCCCTGTATCTTCTCCTTCCTGCCTGTTACAGAGGACAGGCTCACTTCAGGAACTCGCAATAACCAACATCTTCCCACAAAGCCTTTTAGCTTAAGATTCAAATTCACATTTACAGCCATCTGAACTGAGTTCCATTTACCAGCTAATGCTCTGGAATGAAGGTGAATCGATGCACCAGAAGACATTTGTTTATGGCTTGCCCTTTTTCCAGAAACATAAAAGGCCAGGTCTTAACTGGTATAAACCAGGCTCTGCGTATGGTTTTGAGCAGCTGATCTGATCCAAGAACATCTCAGCTGTTGTGTGTTAGTAAATTCTTTCCTTCAGATTATTACTGTGTTTAAACCATATCAGTGAGGACAACGCATCTTCCCCACGGCAAAAGAAATCTGCTGCTGGACTCCTGAGGATGGCATCGCATCCCTGGTAGAAAGTTGGTTTATTTTTAAGTTGGTTCCTAAGGAAACCAAGTTTTCCCAGTCATGTTTTCTGTCTCTTCATCTGTCTGTCCTTACCAAGCAACTTCTGCCTAAATTAGGCAGTTGCAAGCACATCTTACGCAGTAGGAAAAGAAACAGTTATGAAACTTCGGCCTGTTTTGTGAAGCTGGCAGTGAAAAGAGCCTAAAACTAGTGCTGCTCTTGACCTGTGAATGAGTTCATCAGTTACCAGCTCTGTCTGGCTGTTAGTTAGCTAAGGAACATGCTGCCTTCTGCACTATCAATGCTTTAAGGTCAAGAGGAATTGGGGTCTTTGAGTCACTGGTGGGGAACACAGGCTATCGGGTGACAGGAAGAAAAGGAATGTTGGCTTTCCACTGCTGCTGGAAAAATGGATTTGATAGATCACAAAGGCACTTAAAATCCTAACCAAGGTTTCAGCTCTGATACAGTATCTTCTGCTTTTTTCCCCAAGTGCTCAGTACCCAAATGAGAGCTCAGGGTGTGGGTTAGATGAGAAGGCATCACAGTATGTGTTGTTTCGAGAAAGCTTCCAACAGAAGGGTACCTGATGGTCTTTGTGATGCTTGCAAATCACACCTAACTGGAGAGAAACCAGCTCAGAAAGAGAATTCAACTGTTTCCTGCCAAAACAAGAGTTTTCAGCCCAGTTACATTTTGAGCAATGTGATGGCGATGTTCAGCTTTAGTTCCAGTGCAAAGAAACACCAGGTGTTTGGCACCCTGAAAGAAGCTGTGAAATTGAATTTGTGTTCTCTGAACTTCTTTACTAAACAGACTAGAGAGGAGGAAAGCAAGCAGGAGCCTGGGCTAGCGTTGGGGAGCTGACAGGAGAAGGATGGAGCTGTGCAACTGCATCTGCTGCTACATGTACCCCTGTTTCAGCTTTGCCCCAGGGGCTGCCCTGGGTAGGGATGGGGATACAAGGCTCATCCAACTCTGCTAAATCAGAGCCTGCTCTGCACAGATTCTGTCCCCATCCTTGCAGGCAGTTCGAGAAACCTCTTTCCCTTCTATTAGTCTCAGTTTGTTGCATCCCTGACCAAAGTGGAAGGATAGGTTAGCCTGAATGATCTCAGGACAGCTGTGCTTTCTCCCTTTCAGGTCAACTGTTTGTCCCTGGAGGGGGAAAAAGAAGTGTGGGGTGGGTCATCCTGGAAGGAGGCAGAGCCTGATCATTATCTGTTAATGGAAAGTCAATTAAAAGCCTGCCATTGCAGAATGCTTTCTGATTACCCTAATTAGCAAATAATTGTATTCTCTCATTCGGTGGTGAAGCACAATGTAAGGCCCCTCAAATGATGTGGGTGCTTAAGTCTGGCAGGCACCTTGTTGCCTGTAGCTGTTGGTGGGTCTCGACATGGTCCAACAGGGCTGGGAATGTTTGGGAGCCCTTCATGACAAGGGGACTACATGGCAGTGAGTGGTGGCTATTCCTTCCTCACATAGCCATGAGCTGGTGTAGGACTGCTACAAGGCTGGATGGGTTGGTCTATGGCTGTCATTGCTGCATGTGAGTTGAACCCTGCCTTTGTTATGTGTGTTTTAGTTGGCATCATGAGGGTCATTCTTCCACATGGCTAGTGATGGGAGTGGGAGACAGCTGAAAAGCTGCTATCCTGCCCTACCCTGTCTATCTAAGACAAAAATGATGACCTTCGAAACCTCTCTCCTGCTGATAGTCATACATCAAGTGTTCTGAGTTTGCCCAGCCTCAGCAGTGCTGGCTCCTGTTAGGGATATAGCAGTGTCATGCTCTGTTGCTGCAGGTAAAGTGGGCAGAGACCTCTTCTTGCTAGAGGATGACATAAGCCATCAGACCTGCTTCAAATACCTTGTATGCTGTAACCAAAATCAGCAAGGAATTAAACAGCTTCATGCGTGTTTTTTTATCCAGGAGTTCAATCAAATAATTGCAGCATTTTCCCAATACACTGAAGACTGGGTTTAGTTATTACTTTTTCCTGCGGGAAGCTAAGTAATTCTGCTTTGCCTCCTAGTATATGGTGTTACCAGGACACAACAGTGAGGAAAAGATTTTGCTTGCTCCTTCAGGAAAAGAAAGAGGTGTCCAGCTCGTGAGCTTGGCTGGCTTGGGAATCCCATAGCACTGATTTTGGCAGGTCTTACTGAGGCTTGTGTTCAGTAGCAGCACAGCAATAAAAAGAGCCATGCCATAGGTTGCATGTCTGTGGTGACTGGAGGACCTGTGGGAAAGGGGATGCAGCTCTCAGTTCCTGCTGCTTTGGTATCAAACACTTGCTAAAGAAAATCTGTACTCACCTTTGAGGTGGGATGCACTTCCTAGACTCCCTTTCCAATGCTCTGAGGGAAAGGAATGACTCCTCCTCAGGCTTTTTTCCAGGGGAAAGAAGGTACCTCAATCCATTTAATGCTTATGGGCTATAAACCATGAAGGGAGAGAGCAGTTTCCTTGCAGCCTAAAGCTCTAGAGAGAACTGGGATTTAAAATCCACCTCCACAGCAGTTATTACTTCCCGGCTAACATGGCTCTCAGCACCACATACAGTCCATTCTCAATCCCATTCCTGGCAGCTAATTCCCCCCAGATATTGTACAGAAAACCTACACAGGTACCACTGCGTCCCAGACTCCATCAGCTTGCTGAAGTCCCTTTGTTAGTGCCAAACCATTAAACTGCAAACAAAGCAGAGCTGAAATCCACCTGCAGTAATGGTAGTAATTGTAGTAATGGTAGTCCTAATAATAACAGCAATGCCACCACCTTGGACTCCTGTGGTGATATTTTTGTGGCTAATTTCAAAACCTGCAATAAGTATTAAGAATCTCTTAAAATGCACTATGAGACTGGTAGGAATGATTCTGCTTGTGCAGGTGTGAAAGTGGCTGAAAGAAGGGTTATCAGTCAGGAGTTAGGATGCAGAAGGTCTGGTTTTCCTTGGGCTTCCTCTTTGCCTTATCCTATCCCTCACATATTGCTGGCATCATGTTTGCCAAGTCGTCCATGCTGGAATTTTATGATAGGAATTTCTATTCCAGTAGAAGCAAGTGGATTCCTGAGGAATACCCCTCTCTGTGGATACTTGGCTGATGCTATGCACATGCTCATAGAAACACCGCAAGAGGATGAGGCTGAGCTGCTGAGAGGCAGCAAGGCAAGCAGTGAGAAGTAAGCAGAGGCAACCCAGCTGCGGTATCGGGCTGTTACACTTCTCCACAGCCCATCTCTTCCCAGACAAACCTTGCCACACGATTCCCTTCTAGTGACCGCATCAGCCCTAACTTTGTATCTGTTAAACCTCAGGTAATTGCTTTTAGATGGGTGTAATTAAGAAGCCATTAGTGTAAAGTTTCATTTCAGTTTATGCTTTGGTCTCCATTTGAGCAGAGAAATATGAAATTAAGGTATTGGCTGCTCTCAGAGAGATGAGTCATGAGCTAATAAGTTTCAAGGGCTGTTTCTCAGTTGTAATGATTCTGCTTTTTTCTTTCCAAATCTTCTTCTTCTCCTCCTCCCAAATTCTTGCTTCTGGAGAATTCCTTTTTAAAGGAAAAAAAGGGGGAGGGAGACTGAGTCAGAGTGAGGAATTGCTAATAAAATGCCAGCCAGAGAGATGCCAGCATTTCTGGGTGGAATTACCCTAAAGCAATCAGGGACGTGCATGGTTGTGACATGTGGGCAGTGGGTGTGCAATACAACGCACAGGGTCAAACTGTGCTTTTGGCCAGGAAAGAGGGAATCAATGAGTGGCCACGATGTCCAGGGAGAGAACAGGGAAGGTATCAGGACTTCCCAAAGCAGAATAGAGAGGAGGGGGTGAGTTTGTCCAGGAAAACTCAAGGTGTCTGTTGTTGGAGAGTCCAACTGAGCTGCAGACTGCAGCAGTGCCCAGGGAATGTGATGTCCCTGCAGGGCTGCAAGCCAGGACCCCGACTGTGGTGTGAGCACCATGGGACTGAGCTAGGGAGGGTTTTTCCCATCACTGCCAGCCAGGAGCAGTGGTGTGGTCCAGCCCATCCCTACAGTCTCAAGCCCTTTCAAACTGAACAAATGCCTTCCCTTCCTCACTCTCCATTTGCTATGTGCCCCATCCCTACTCTCCCTTCTGGAGCATCATGGACCTTGTAAGCAGCTCCAGCTGTGCCACGGTGCCCACCAGCTGGACAGATGCACCCTGGCATGTGTAGCAAGAAGCTGATGCACCAGGAGGGGGGAATATCCCTGCAAGCAGAGCACCTCTCCAACAGCACAGTGCTACTACCTCACAGCCATAGCATTTCCAGAGCTAAGTCAGCAACAGTCAGAATTGTGTATACAGTTAATCTCAGCTTAATTAAACTGTTCAGTCTCTGAGCAGAGGGTGCTGCATGGAACGAAGAGGTGTCCTTAGTCTGAGACAGTGAAATGCTACTGATCATCAATAATGCATCACAGTAATGTTCCTGTATGAATTGGAAATGCCAAGCAATCAAAGGCCATATGTATTTAGCTTAGATCCACACGGTGTCCATGTATTTTTAATACTGTGGCATCTTTGAAGTGTGTTTATGAAGCACAGAGTTCTTCTCCATAACTGTGGAGGAGGGAAATTGCCCCTGGCTGGCAGGCATGCTCTCCATCCTCTGTGTGGACTGCTGTGAGGATAACTACCCACCTCTCCTGGCAGGAAGGAGTGGAGGGAGGTACAAACTAAATTCTAGGCTAGGTTGTTCTTTCTTTCTATCTAACTATAAAGTAGCTGGTTAGAAGTAGGTGTAAAATTAATAGTCTACTGAGGAACAGCGTATGATTTCTTAAACTAATATATTCTCTTTATTAATCTAATCTTCTATTGGTTTGATCATTTCCAGTACATCTGGAGGATGGGGTTTTCAGACTTTTTTTCTAGCAGGTAAAGAAATGGGAGGCTGGGGATGAGAATATTGGTCTGGGACCATTCACTCCAGGTCAGTGTCCTGGGCTGGTAGCTGAAGTTACACACTGAGACTGAAAAGGGGCAGAAAAGAGATAAAAAGTCCTCAGAGCAGCCTTCCACTATCTGAAGGGGACCTATGAGGGTGTCAGAGAGGGACTTCATAAGGGACTGTAATGATAGGACAAGGGGTGATGGGTTCAAACTGAAACAGGGGAAGTCCAAGTTAGATCTAAGAAGTTCTTTACTGTGTGTGTGGTGAGGTGCTGGAACAGGTTGTCCAAAGAAATGATAAATGCCTCATCCTTGGCAGCATTTAAGGCCAGTTTGGATGGAGTTTTGGGTGACATGGTCTAGGGTGAGGTGTCTGTGCACATGGCAGGGAGTTGGAACTGGATGGTGTTAAAGGTCCTTCCCAACCCAAACCGTTCTGTGATTCTATGATTCTAAAAGGAAAAGTAAGTCACACGTTTGCTCAGCAGGGCTCTTCAAATGACAGGACAGATAAGGGAAGTGGTGGGATGCTGACGTCTAAATCAAGGCTGAGGCCTGTTTTTAAAACATGTATTCTTAGTCAGCTGGGAATTTTTGCAGCATTACCAGCTCTTGTCTTTAAACTGAAGAACCAGATGCCTTCTGTTGCTGTGAGAGCTCGGAAGTTTGGGATGAAACTGAAATTCACATGATTCCTGCAGCTCTTTCTTTGTTTTGTGCTGCTAATGTAGCTTCAGCTTGTAAGCATTGCTGGGAAAACACCTTTGCAAAGCTAGGAGACAGACAGGATTATAATGGGGTCCTTTAAAATCTCTCAGTGCTGTTATAAAGCATTGGTGGGGACCCTGCTCTCTCACCTCAGTTGAGACACTGGGGATACATCCCTGTTTTTCCCAGCTGCCTTGGACTGTGATCCCTTGTCCTGCCTTGTGTTGTTGATGAAAAGGCATGAATGCTACAAGCACACCCATGGAGGTGCTCCAGACCCTAGCCAAAGATGGTGGGGATAGGGCAAAGAAAGCGTGTTAATGCAAAACTAATTCTCCTTCTACTTTGGGTTGTGAACCTGCTAAATTGTCTGTTGGGTTATGTAAGAGAAGTCATTGTGTTGGTGTTGAAAGGGCAGCTGTGGATGGAGAGCTGAGAACACCACATGAATCTTAAGCAGCCCGGCTGAGCGGGTCCCCATCCAAACCAATCCATCCCGCTGCCTTCCCGTGTGTGTCCCATGTAAGGCTTGGCACGTGAGCAAGGTCATTTTGTGTACAGACCCATGTCAGCCTGGCCAAGCCTGCTCTACTTCTGCTCTGCCTCCCCCTTTCCCTTCTTCTTTCTGTTCTTGCCATCCTTTCCTTTTGAATCACAAGCACCCGTGCTGCTGGCACTACAGGAAAATTAACAAACAGCCTATAAATTTTACATGAGTTCCTGAGCCCAGAGAGAAATTAATTTGATGTTGTCTTTTGATAAAGATGTAGCCCCCCTCTCTCTGACTTCAATTTTTTGGCTCCCCCCCCCCCCCCCCCCCTTCACAAACACGTTTTCTTGAAGGTTGCAATTTGGTTCTTGTGATAACAGAAGTGCATAAACAAATAAATAACCCACTTCAAATAACCCCTTGCTTGTAAATGGGAGCAGAGAGAAGAACACTACCCTGAGAAGAATGAAAAAAGGATCAAGCCAAGCCAAATCACAGGCCAGTTGCCCCTGGTTTGGGTTAGCTGGGTATATTCTGTGCACAGGTTTCAGTCACTCCCATGCCAGTCCCAAGGGCCCTTATTTTCTAAGCACAGCTTAGAGGGCATGAAGGATGGAGAAAATTGAATCAGGTCCAGAAAAGCTGTTGCAGCTGGATTCAGAGGGGGGAGTACAAGCTGTGAAAGGGGAAAGCTTGAGGCCATCACCAAGTACTCATTTTGTGTGCAGAAATGCTACCTGGAGCTTGATTTCTTTACTAATGAAGCAGTAGGTGGTATTTAAATCTGTGTTGGCATTGAGCAGATCGGGAGGAAGGAATTGAGGGGGGTGAGTCACTGGCACTGGTTACCTGGAGAAGCTAGGTTACCTCCCTGTTACAGTGCTCATCCCTGCAGTGTTCAAGGCTAGGTTGCAGAGAGCTTGGAGCAGCTTGGTCTCATGGAAGGTGTCCCTGCCCGTTGCAGGGGATTGAAAGCAGATGAACTTTAGGATGAACTTTAGGGTCCCTTCCAACCCAAACCAGTCAGTGATACTGTAGTTCTATGATTCATGAGGCCACAGCAGCTCTGAAACCTTGCCTAACCAGGCAATTCCATGATTCTATGTGTAGAGAAGGTAGAAAGCTGAGGTTCATACCAGCTGCAATGCGCTAGTGGAAGCTCACATAACAACTTGCTCCTGAGCCTTATCCGGTCCCTTTGTTTTGCTAACGGTCTGTTATCGAAGCCTTTTCAGTACTGTGCAAACAATGGTTACTACCATATATTTTTTCCAGGAGTTATCAGTGATTAGACCTAAATGGAGAACTTTTTTTAGTAATACATATTTGAAAAAGAAGCTAAAAATGAAAGTGTTAAAGGGCAAAATCCACTTTCAATAATTTAAAGTTTGAAAGTATATTTGAAAGGAGAATGAAAGGAAAAGAAACAATTTCAAGAGAAGTCCAAACCCATGTTTAATCTGGAGCACTGCATTTGCTTAAGAAATGAAGTTCTCTTCTCAAAGTTATTTAACCTCTTCACCTATTTTTCCTTTAAGCTGATTGTTAAAATGAAAATGCTGATGTGAAACAAAAAAGCTTAATATAAAAGACTTTGAAAATAAATCTTTCAACAAAGTTTTGAAATGTTTAAAGATTTCCAAAATCCTTTTTGATCCCTTTCTTTGGTCCAAAAGTCCTCACTAAATTTGATCCCAATTCACTATGAATTTCAGTGCTTTGAAAGTAAAAGTTTCTGTTACTGTTTTTGTCCTTTTTCAAACTGTGTCCAGTGCATGCCAGTGGCTTCTGTGGCAGAGAATCAGCTACGTGCTGCCTCTGCACCTACTTACACCACCAGATTTTCTTCTTTGCTTCTCATTGGTTTTATATATCATTTATTCAGATATTTTGCTAAATAGAGGGTCTCACGTTTTCAGTCTTTACATCTCTCCTTTCTTTTCTCCATGCTGCTTTTATAGACAATCCTTCCATGGGTTGTCTCTTTATAGCACCAGAACTAAGCCCATAAATCCAGTTTTGATGGGGTCAATCACAGACATCAGGGGTGATGAAGGACTTCATTGTCTCCAAGGTTTTCTTCCACTTCATTTACTTGAGGTGGCAGAGGTTTCAATTCCAGAATCGGAATAGTTTGGGTTGGAAAAGACCTTAAGACCATCCAATGCCAACCCCCTCTCATGGGCAGGGATGCCTTACACTAGACCATGTCACTCAAGACTCTATCCAATCTGGCTTTGAACACTGCCAGGGATGGGGCATTTGCCAAAGAAGTTTGGGCAACTCATTCCCGTGCCTCACCACCCTCACAATGTAGAACTTTTCTTCTATCCAACCTGAACTTCACTGACTGTCCAAATATTACACTACAACAGTTATGCACCTTTTCTTTCCTCTATAGTCAGCAATGCAACTGCTGCAAATTAGGTTTTATATATATTTTTAGGAACAGATTTTAAAGGCCACTTTGCAAGGCAAAAAAGATAAGAGAATAGTACAGAAACGTGTGGCATCTGACTCTCTTCTGGAGATTTTACTTCGATTTCTCTTGAATTGTTTTTTTTTTGTCTGAATTTTTAATAGAAAGAGTTAGGCAGCTTGTCACTCTTTATGTATGGAAAACATAATGCTCTTTGATGTTCTCAGTTACTGCGTCATGTTTATGTGCTCTGACAGTCTTTGAACTGCGGCTCACTGCAGACAATGGGAAGGGATCCTCAGAGGGGGGAAAAGGAGTTTGAAAGAGCCCCATTTTCTAGCCCAGGAATGGCAGTGTTTCACTAACACCCACACTGATGTCCAGTGCTCTTCAAAACGAGAATATTTGCTTGACAAAGCTGCATGACCAAGCTCAAGGTGTGTGGTATCACTCTCTGTGCCAACCCTTCAAGGCTTTTAGTAAACATTAAGAGCCATTCTGAAACTTCCAATTTGATGTAAAGAAAGACGAACCTCTGGAGCTGGGCAAAATTATTGTCAGTTATTTAAAAATATGACAAAATTCAATGAAAATGAAACTATTTTTCACCCAAGCACTGATCACTATGACAGGATCTGCTAGCAAATTAAATACACCCCTTCTGTACTGGTTTTTGTAGTTATCCAAGGATGTAAAAGTGACAGTAACAAAGAAATCAGATAGGAATACACCCAGACCTCTTCCAGCTGAATTCTAAACACCTGAGATCCCTGATGCTGCTGCCCAGAACCATCGTCTTCACTCCTGATCAGCACAGTGACACTTAAAAGGAAGAATCCCAGCACAACATCCTGTGGATCTCTTTGCATGGCTTAGTGTGTTGTTTAATGAGCTTCAGGGCACAAGGCAAAGTGTATTTAATCCATGCAAGTCTTTCATCTAAAGCTGCAGCCAGACCTTTTATTTAATCATCTCAATGGTCTGCTTCCCTTCAGAGATCCCTTTCAGGTTTCTTTTAAAACTAGCCCAGATTCAGCTGCAAAACAAACATATCAAAACATGCGTTAAGCTGTTGTTCCAATAACATCCAAAAGGCTTCTACCACTGCAGTCATGGCCCTGCTGCGCTGGATGCCATAGCCAGGGAGCAGCAAAAGGCATAAATTCCATGCACACCATGCTGCCTGCTGCTGTTACAGAGCGATGCCAGTGCATGACACATGGAATTTGTCTTTTCCTTCCCCTTCTTGTGCATTTGGCACTCTGCAAGCACACAGGGTCTTTGCTCCTCAGAGCATCCCTGGCATCACTGATTTGGGAGAGATGTGAGGGTGAATTTTGTTCTAATCCCTGATGTGGTATTAGGCAGTGGTGCCTCCCTCTCCATCCCCATCCTCAACATCTCCCCAGGGGTATCCTGCTCCTGATGGCACGGAAAAGAGTCTCCTAGGTCCTGTTCAAAAGTCAATTTGGAAACCTAGCAGGTGGACTAAGGAGTCAGTTCCATTTTTTCCTCTTCCCAAGCACAAAACCTAACAGCCCCCTTCAGAAAAGACTCCCTGTCACAGGAAAGTGCTCCTTTGTATGTGAGTTGCATCACCTATTTTCCAAGGTAACCTTTATTTCATGTACTGAGTGTTAGCTTTGCTGAGGAAGAGAAAAGCTGAGATAACTCCTTCACCTGGGGAACATTATTACACTTTCTGGAAAAAAAAGAGTGAGTTGTTCTGGTGCACGGTAATGGAGGTGGAACGAATCAGGCAGAAGAAGGTGCTGAATTACACCTCTCTCTTTCTATCCATCTTTGCAATCTCACCCTCTTTTCTCTGTCTTCCTGCCTCCAACACAGGCTGTTTTTTCTCTCTCCCTTCTCTCATTACCTTCAAATTGTCCATTTTCTTATGCACAGTATATCAGCCTCTGGGGCTCATCAGCAAAGCCCCTGACCAACAGCCTATTCTTTGTGCTTCCTGCTGCGGTGGTGTCTCGAGATGTGCCCCGCTGTGCTTGGTGCTGCACAAGCAAAGCACAAAGTACTGACTTCTGCAGTGAAAAGTTTCCACCTGAGAAATTGTCTGGTTTGCATTTGGCTGCAAATTGGTGTGTGGAACATTTCCCCCCAGGGAAAAGGTTGTTCTTTAGGTAATAGGTAAAAATGTGAATGCTTCATTGGCGTGATCTAATTCCAATGACATTTCAAAGGCAAAATATTGACTTGATTTGAAATCAAAATGGATTTTAAATTTTTTATTATTTCGGCTCTTTCCTGCTCCATTTCCCACTTGTTTTCACTTCTATATTAGAATCTTAATTTTATTCTGTTACATAGCCATATACCATCCAGTCCTGCAGTACTAAACTGCGTTTCAATAGCGCCAAAATGAAGCATTTCAGTAGGTGGTGGCATAACTTCTGCAAAGAAGTCTTTCAAACCCATATTTTCTGATTTGGTCCTATCTGAGACATAAACAAATATTTTGTTGCTAGATTTCTCTGGAGACAAAATGCCTGTTTTCTCATCAACTTCAGTGATGAGCCCTAAGAAATCGTGAGGTTCATCAGATGGAACAAGGCACATTCAAACATATCTTCTGAATTAGATGCGGATATTGCTGTGTGACAATGATGTATGGAAGAGATTCCCTCTGTCCCCTGGTGTACCCCATCCTCCTTGTGCAAATGTGAATCTTGCTTTCCCCGGCTCCCAGCTGTATGGTTAATGCCTCATTTGACATTATTTCAGTGGAAGAAAGAGTTTTGTTGCCACAATTACAACACACCTGACCTTTTTATGTACCCCATTCCTTGGTATCCACAATGGGAAGCCATCAGTTGAGGGATGAAGGAGGTAGCATGGGCTCCTGCACACACCCTGATGAAAGGAGGGAGGACGTCCCAGAAGGGATTAGGGCTCTAAATGAAAACCAGAAGTAAAATTAATGGTCTGGGAAGAGCATCTTAGCAGTCATTTATCCTATTGTTCTGGAGCAGGGCTGCGGTGGGATGTGGGAAGCCAGGCTGGCTTTATGCTCTCATCATGGCAATGTGTGTTTGCAGAGCTGGCAATTTCACATTGACTGGATTCTATTGGCAGGGGAAAAGTTCTGCAGCTCATGCATCAGTGAGCTCTGTGCAGACAGAACGACTCTAAAAGTTGCTACACAGAGTCTGTGCTGTGCCATAAATTACAGGGTAGTTATTTCTTAGTTATTTAGCAGTTACAGAGTAATTAGCTCCACTTAATGTCAACTTTTGTCAATATGTCTTCCATTAGCCAGTAAATTACAACTGGGTTTTGAAGCAATGGCAGTACATGAGCTTCTCTTCACTTGGACTCAGGGAAAGGAGGAAGAGGAGATGTGCTGTGGGGAGGGACGGAGCTCTTAAGTGAATTCCAGTTCTGTCTCATCTCTTCTGCATTCCTACAAGCTTCCACTTACTCACATACACACATACACAAAACACACGTCTCCCCACCAGGATCAATACTGCAGCCCAGACTGCAGAGAGGAATCAAACAGGTCCCTGGAGAAGTTTGCTTTGGCTGCTCAGAAACAGACAGACAAACAAGCAAATAAAACCTCAGAGCTGCCTTAAGATAGCACTTGCCTGCATTTTGCAGACGAGTCTAATGAAGAAGTATGCTTTGGATTATAGGGATCCCAGCTTTTATTCGAAGAGGGCATGGTTCCCAGCCTGCAGCTGCTTTATACTTGGTCATCACAGGAAGTCCCTATGCCTTATTTTGCCTTTTATGTTTACCATTTTCTCCTTTTGAAACCGTAGTTGTCATTAGGAGATTGACATTTCTGAGTTTTACCATCCTTTGAACAAGATTACAGCCCCTAGTCAAAAAATGGTGAACATCAGAGAGCTAGGCTTTAGGAGAAGCACAGGGAAATGCTTGCCTGTGCTTTGTTCTCTGAGTGATGAAGGTTAAGGCAAGCTGGCTTTAAGGGTCCTATCCTTCCTCCTAAAACACCTCACTTCAGGGCATCATCAGCCTTTGGAAGCAGTTTTAGTGTGGAAGATCCTTCTACCTGTTTCACGTTTGAAAACCATGGGAAAGTGGATTGCACCATCTGACTATTGACTGAGGTACTAATGAGGGAATGATTGGGAAAGGGTAAAATTACTTTGTAATGGAGCAGATCCAACTAATTCTCTCTTTGTTTGTGGCACTTAGACCAGGTACAGGTAAATGCTTAGAAGTATAAAAGGGTCAGCATCGGTCCAAAGTTTTTATATATATATTTTTTTATATATATATGTGCACACATAATGTATATATTATATATACACATTATATATATTTTTACATATATACATAATATATATGTCTTTCATAATCCCAGCCTCCACTATTCCCCTCTAAACAATTTTCTTGAATGAGTACACTGTGTTGATCTCACAGAGGGCCTTGCCTATGCTAAAGCTGGTCCTTGAAGAAGAATTAAGTATTCAGTTCAGGAACAAAATATCAGGCAGAAAGAATATAATGGTAATGTTGGCATTAATACATTCCCCAAGCATATAATGAAGTTCCTTCAGTTGTCTCGCACCCCTCTGTGTCCACCAGGAGGCCAGAAACAATGGAGATCCTCCTGCTATTAGAAAATCAACAATAATAACAAAAGCAATAAATATTTGCACCATGGAACTCCAGACAAACATGGATTTCAGCATTCATGTGCATGGCTATTCAGCAGTGATTGCGTCTTCCTCGTATGATGAATAATAAGACCATACAATTCAACTCACCCATGCAATTGAAACACTGAGACAAACTAAAATCAGGCCAACTGGAAAATCCTGGCACATTTTACGTGTATGTATGTATATGCATATATATATATATGCATACACACAAATCTCAATGTTGGAGTAATGAACTGTAAGAAAAAATCATGATCTGAGGAATACCATAAGCAAAAATAGAAGATAAACTCCTCTGATAAAGAATGTAAACTACTCGTGCATCTGAGTCCATTCCACTTTGCATAGGTTTACATCCATATGGAGTATTCCTACTATTTTTGGGCAGCCTCTTCCCAAATAGGGTGAATGAAATACATGCAGAGATTTGTGTCTGTTTCTCTTGAATATTTCAGACCCTGATAGATAATTCTACCCCGCCAAACTCCCTTGCCTTAGTAATCCACAAAAATAATGATTGGCTGTGCAATTGCTTGGATGCACCATATCCTAAAATCCTGTAAGATCAGCAGGGATTGGAACCTGTGGTATTTTGCCTTATTGGAGAGCTGTCAGTTGGAAAGCAACACAGAGGTTAGCTGAGTCTCAGTTCACATGGGGATAAAAGCATCCTGAGCACAGAGATCAACCAAAGGGAATGCTCTGTTGTCTGGTTCTAGGGTTATGGCTTGTTGCCCTGGTAGAAGTCAAAGGTTGGGGAAGGAGAACTGAGCATGATCTTTTCAGCAGTGGCATTGGAGTTCCACACATTTGACACTGCTCAGTCCCCCAAACCACCTCCTAAGGCTTGCTGCAGCTGTCCACATCCCAACCAACTTTTGCCATGATGTGAAGAGTGCTGCCCAGTACTCTGCTGGGGTGGGAACTGCACCTTTTGGCAGCAACCTCACCCAGGTCTGGCCCTTATATTCCACCAAGCCCATGGTACTTTAGAGAAATGAAGTATGTTTCCCATTTCCACTCTCTCTTCCTGGGCAAACACACTTGTTTCCTGTATGGGAGATGATTATTATGGGTTATCACCATTTCCTTTGCAGAGAAGCCTGCTGCCTATGCTGCTTCCTTTCACCAGTTCTTGGTTTACTTTGTTTCCCTGGGATGAAGCCTGCCTATCAGCACTACCCAGCCTCCTGCTATCCCACTAAAGCAGATACGGATCTCTGCCAGCTAAGTAGCAGGAGAGAGGAGGATTAAGGGAGTGGGGAAGTTAAGATAAGCACTTTGACAAGTGTTAACATAGAAAGAAGAAACCATAACAAACTCCACTAGGCCCAGGCTAATTTCTGCCTCTGGGCAGAGGCTGGAAGGTCCCCAATGACGTCAGGAGAGTTAGTAACAACATCAAGTGCTTGTCGTCTCTTTTTGTCTCTCTCCTACACAAGCGCATGCCTACTGACACTGAACCTGCATGCAAGCTTTGCTGTTCCAAATCTGGAAGGTGTTGGCAGAGGAAGGGGAGGATGTACTGAGTGATGATCTTCATGCTGCATCCCTAACTTCTGGGGCTCAGTGATGGAAACAAAATCAAGCTACCACCCACAAAAGCCTTGTGATATAGGCTGTGGAGTCATAGTCCAGGCCTTTCTGTGGGGTTGGTGGGGTATGGAACACTTCTAAACCTCTCTATTCCCTGGAGCTGAAGTCTGGCCATAAGGGGTTGGAAGTCAGTCCAGTGGAAACAAGGATGTTTGGTTGGTTGTTTGGTAGGGAAATCACTGGTATGGTTCTTCCAGGGTTACTCAGAAACCCATTTTGGTGCATTCTACATACATAGTCCCAGCAAATTCAATGGTGGTTGTTTTGACAAACAAAGTTTTGCAGACTGACCATGTAGGAAGTCTTTGGTAACTGCAAGTCTCGGGGCTATAATTCGGGACTTTGGAAAGTGCAGAAGAGACCTGCTGCTTCTGATCATATAAGAATAGAACAAGGGTGGGAGAAGGAAGAGATGAGGTAGGAGAGAGCAAGATTCAGAGGAGAACAGCGTAAAAAAAGTGAGAATATGTGTTCTTAAAGTATCGACAATACTCACAGAAAAGGGAATTGCCCAGGGGAGCAGAGTGTGTGGAGCTGGGAGAAATATTATAGAAGAAAGATATTAAGGCAAAGCAACTGTTATTTGAAATGTTATTGGAAGAGAAGTTTTAATCTGATAGAGCACAGATGGAATTAATGGCTTTTCACTGAGTCGCATAGCTGTTCGGGTCAGTGATGGGAACAAAGCGCGAGTTCTGCTGCTGGAAGTCAATGCCACATCCCTCACACAGAGCAAGCTGTCAGAGGAGAAATCAGAAAAGCAATTGAGAAATCAACTCTGGCAAAGTCCTCAGAGAGGAGGGAGAAGTTCAGAAACAAAACAAATGTAACTCCCAGATCTGCTTTCCTTTTAGTTACTCAAGAGTTACGTTTGGATTGCTAGAATCAGGAATGGGTATGTAAGCTAAGAAAACCAGGTAACCTTGAGGCAGCTTTCATGGCCTTTGGAATATGAATGGCTGTGCTAGGCAGAAACTTGCATTTGTACATAGGCACATGTGGGAGGCACTGGCTGGAGTGCCAGGAAGGGAAAAACTAATCCCACTCCAAAACTTGCTTGGCAAGGCTGGTTGTGAACCACTGCTCACCTCAGTGAGCAAGCTTACATGATTTAGTAGTCACCCTGGAGAGCAGGAGGCTACTGAGGAGCAATAGAAGTGAAAAGGGAATGAGAGAATGGATCCAGTGAAAGGGAAGAAGGGAACATTATGCTCACATGAGAGAGCGGGAAGATCCTTATTCAGTTAAACAGCAATGTCGGGGGACAAACAAAACTCCCTGGGCCACCTAGAATATTGTCAGCTCTGTAGCTCTTCTTTTTTTGCTGATCTGCTTTATTCTATCTTGCTTTCCGCTT
This sequence comes from Psittacus erithacus, assembly GCA_009867235.2. Lineage (NCBI taxonomy): Eukaryota > Metazoa > Chordata > Aves > Psittaciformes > Psittacidae > Psittacus > Psittacus erithacus. The sequence continues at coordinate 78,661 of WYDI02033082.1, forward strand.
CTGTCTTATTTTCTTATTCTGCTCCTTTTATGTGATCAGAGACTGCAGGTCTCTTGTGTTTCCCATAATCCCAGTTAAGAACTTGTTGGCATCTGCAAGGTAGAAAGTGGCAGGGATCAGAGGACAATGAACAGCAAGTTGCATCATTCCTTTTATTTAAGCCTTTCTGGGAAACACAGACCATTTGGGTCTGTATTTCTGGGTTCACCCCCCAAAATTCCTTTCACCCAGGGAAATAGAGCTTGGGTGAAAACCCTACAGAGAAAATGATCACATTTTTTGCTCCTCTTTTTTGGAGCCAGAGAGCTGGATGGAGTCAGGAGGCTCTGTGAAGTTCCTGGCGAACAGCACGAGGTCCAAAACTTTCAGAGAACAAAAACTGTACAGGGAAAGAGCTATCTTAGGAAAGCCCCAACAACAGAGTCTTCAACTGGTATTTGCAACCAGCCACACAACAGAAATTCATCTAAAACCTGCCTTCCTTATTTCTTAATTCTTGTTTCATCTATTGATGCCATCAGTAATATTGTTTGTAACCAATTAGCAAGAGAAATGGCTCACAGCAGCAGGCTGAATTCTTCATTACATCTGTTTCAGTATGAAACCACTCCAAGAATTCTTCTGAGACTGCATTTCTCCCAGTGTATTATGGAAATACAGAACACTTCTTAATAGGGAGGGACATCTCTATTTAGGTTGCAGACTTCAGAACTTCTTTAGCTCAAAACGCTGTATTATTACCTGAATGAAACCAGAGATAAAACTCCAGCTGATATCATGGTTTCAGCAATTGGCAGATAATTCATTTCTAAGACTTGGGACTGAGTAATGCATTTCCTTCGTGTTTTAGTCTTTTATACAGTTTCTTATAAACTGAACCTCATCCCTTCCCCAGCACTCAAACTGAAACCATGTGTGTCTGGAAGAGGATGGTGCCAGGACTGAAATACTGTGCTGGGGATGTCTTGGCTCTTATGCAGTCTCCTGCTGGGATCAGTTTTGTACAGGATGTTCACAGTCACTGTCTCTGGGTCTAGAATTAGGAAGGCAAGATCCAGAGGTCCAATGAAATGCTTATAAGGCTATTCAGAGCTGCAAGTCAGTGTCCTGTCCTCAGGAGCTGAAACGTTGGAGGAGGACCACAGCTTCTCACCGTTGACTTGCTCAAATGAGTTTCAGGCTTGTCATTTATGCCTCTGAACTGAAAGTCTAAAATGGGAAGTAGGCACTGGGGAATATCCTGTGACTCAACCATCAGCAATTACAGTAGTCATCTAAGATATTTGCCTCTCTTAGAGTCCATAAAAATGCAGGCAACTCCAGTGGACAACTTGGAAGCCAAAGAAATCGTATCTTTATTGAAATGAAGTTGCAATACGAGCACTAATTCCAGTGCATCTCTGGCTGGTCCTTGGTTTTTCATATGCATAAAACAAAACTCCTTTTTGTCCTACCTTTTCAAATCAGAGTGTATGTTCTTTCAAGGCAGGAATGTCATCTTTCATTTTGCTCATGTGCAGCATCATCCTACATCTGCATCATAGTTGGGGCACAAGGACAGTACCTCAGTATAAATTATTCTTATCACTACAGTAATATGAAGGAAAAGATGGAACATAAGCTTAGATGTGGGACTTAGGTTGTCCTGCTCCAACAAACCACCTAGATTTAATGACACAGAGCATGGAAAAGTTACATATACATCATCGGATCAGGAAGAGCTTCACTTTATGCCTTTACTGTTTGTTCTTGTCACAGTAAGGAGATTGAATTAAGTGATGGAGAAAGGTGGATCTGCTTTGCAGTGCAAAGAATGTGTGAAGCCAAAAGCCACGTTATAATAGTAGCTCCCATCCCTGAATCTTTTCAGCAAAAAACCATTTACAGGTGTCTCTTTAGGAGCAGTAAAGATTTTTCTCTTTTTCTATTTTTTCCCCCTTTTCCTTTACTACAGTGAAATCTTTAACAAATAATCATTTTATACTGTACAGTTCCTCAATAAAAGCAATAACACCAGGTTATGTCATAAATTAAATATGATGTGTAGTTGAAAGTAATCGTGCTTTCAGGCATCAGCTTCTTGTCACATTATGGGCTCTAGCAAACAGGTTTAATATTCGTGGAATGAACAGAATTATTGACAAGCAGAGGAGGAACTAGACAGCAAGTGAGCATCATATTAATTTTTCAGAGGCGGATATTGCTTTTCCAGCTGACATTGCAACAAACTTCCAGGGCTGTCTTTTGAGGTAGAGGGATTTGGTAGTGGTGGCTTGTTTTATCTTGATCTTTTCTTTCTGCCATTCTGTCAAGTTCATGCATTTTGGAAAGAAAAAGGAAAGAGGGAGAAAAATAGTGGTGGCTTACAGAGTAAAGGTAGCTTTGCCTTTGGGTTTATTCTCCTTGACAACTCAATTCAAGGTTAAAACAGATTAACTCTAGTTCTGTCTTTCGCTATACAGATGGATATCTTTCACTCTTTCAGGAATGGTCCATAATTCCCATCACATTTCTAGAATACATAAGGATTTAGGTATTTCCTACTGCCTCCTGGCTTACAGAGTTGAATGGTTGAAATATTGGAGATCCTTTAGGAGAGAGTTTCTCAGTATGGACAATTAAATTAAAGACATAGTTACAAAGTCAGCTGGGTTATCTGAGCTTTCTGATACTCAGAACTTCACACAGGAAAACAAATCGAAAAGCTAAACTTTCCCAAGGTCCAAGTGGTGCAGTTTCCCAGAGGTGAGTGTAGAAAGTGATGACAATTCACCTTTTTACCCAAGCATTTCCAAAGTGCTACCAACACAGCTGAAGGAAAAACCCAAAAGTGTGAACGGCTGCTCTGAGACATGTGTTTTGTCTGAGGCAGAGGTAAAAATAGCCACTGACATTTCCCTTGTCTCGTATTTGAGCCCTAACCCCTGTATGTCTCATGCAATTTGTCACCCAAGAAAGATGGCAAAGGAAAGGTGTTAAATAAAATGACTCCTGTGTCTTTCTGTTGATGGGATGTGGAGAGGCAGAGGAGAAGGTTTCTGTGTTGTGGTGGTCAGTGACTGCTCAGATCAGAGGTGTCTGAGAGAAGTTGTCATTGGAGATGCTCACAAAGAGCATCTGTCTTGAGATTTCTGCTTCTCTGAGAGAAATGCTGCCCAAAGCAACTCCCTGGACTGCCTTTTGCATGGTGGGTGGGATGGGCTTGAGCTTGTCTTCAGCATTTCTAAGGCAATGTGTAAGATCTCTAATCTTATGTACAATTAAATGCAAGAATTCTTGCAAGAGGCATTTTGGAAATACTCTCCCTCATCTACATCAGGGTGGTCAACTCTTTGCATTTGGGCATTTTTCACAACCCCAGGAACATGTCAAGGAGGTGAGGGCAAAATACAGCTCTGGGCTGAAAGCAGTGCTTTCATGGGCTCTGTTCAGCCCTTTCTCTCTCCTCTCTTGTCCCTATCCAAAGCTCTGAGGGTGTTCATTTGGCTGGCAAGGCAAGCAGTGTGTAGCAAAGGGCTGGGCATGTTTTTGAGCTGGGCAGCATTGTCATTTGCTTGGCCTGAAAACAGTTATATTATAAGGGGGATTCTTTTGCAGGCCCCATCAAACGTCACTCATGTTAGGTTGATTTGTCACAGTGAGCTCTCTTAGGCTGATCTTGGTGCATGTGACCAAACTTTTGATAATGACCTTGGCGATGTCTGCAAAAATCCATCACCACTAAAGATGGCCACAGCCATAGGTTCCTGTCAGCTGAGAAATGTGTCAGCTCCCTCCTCCCAAAATACCTCAGCATGTTCTCATTCCCCCAGATAAATGTCAGTGTATGAGAGTGCCAAAGAGGAGTGGGGAGAGAGCAGGGCTGCTCATCCTCATCACACTCAGGCCCAGCCTTCCTTCCCCACTCCAATAGATGAAATCAAATCAGAACTAGTAAGAGCAGAGCCTTCCTTTCCAGTAGAAGGTGATGGAAGGTGTGGGTTCCAGTTCTCCCCTGTTTTACCAGAAAGCTGGTAAAGGGATGGATGTTGTCAGCATTAGGATTTGCCGTCCTTACTGATGTCCTGGGATTTGGTTTATGAATTTTTGTAGCTAACTGTATCCAAGCCCGGATCACTGGGCTGAGAGAGTCCAGTAAAAGAATAGAACTGAGTGGGATGGTCTCATGAGCAATAGACACAAGATCCCTTTCTGCTTATGAACAAGTTCTTCTGTTTCAACCCCTGGAAAAGGAACCGGGAGTGGGAGATATTGAAGCACCAAAAAGGCATCAAGATGTATCTGTAGGTCTGGAATAACAGTGTGAGAAAAAGTTACAAGAGAAATGTCAGCATAGGGGCACCTTTTTGGTAATGAGCTGATATATAAAATGTGGAAAATGTCAGGATTTCAAGCATCAGCTGTGTGTCCTAATGGTATATTAACCATCTAATACCTTGCAAAAGGTTGTTAGAGGCAAGTAACAGAATAAACACAGGAGAAGCGTGAAACTGTTTTTACCTGAGGCAGAACCTTCCTGCAAAGGGCAAAGAGGGATCCAGGCAAGGACTCCAGCATCCAGGATGAGGACTTGTGCCCACATAAAGGCCATTTCCTTTGAGACAGTGGGAAGGAAATTCTCTGTCCTTGTAGTGAGAGAAAGCAGAGAGAAAGCTGATCAATGTGTTGAACCTGGGGGCTATCACAGCAGTGCAAAGGCTAGTAGCTTTAAAAGAGCTCAGTGCTCAGAGTAGAGCTCAAAGAGTCAAAATAGTAGCAGCAGGAAGCATCTTTAACATCCACTCTGAAGTATTAATAATGAGAATTGCAAGTAAGGTCTTTGAGTTGCTTTGGATGGGCGTCTTGTTCCAAGAAGTGCCTGCCTCCCTCCCTGCATGGGTGCCAGTGGGACAAAGTCAAAAGACTGGCTTGTCATGGGCGAAAAGTGGAGAAGCTGTTGTCATTATTACTAACATCAGTATTAGTATTTATCGGCAGTATTATGCCAAGCTCTTTCAAAGCTGGTGGTTCCACCTGCCTTTAAATCTTCTCTCATTTTCATCAATGCACTATATAAGCGTTTTACTGTCTTCCATGGGAGTTGAGGAAATCCTGCCATCCCCATCACCTGTAGTGTACAGAGAGAGAAAAATACAAAGAAACCTGGGTATGGCTGTCAGGCTCTGAAGTGCATCTGAGAATCCCACCAGGTACTCAACTGCGTATCAAAAACTGAGACCATTTAATTTCCCCAGAAGTCAGTGGAAGATCAAGAGCATGCACATGGGTTCCTGATATCACTGGGCTGAGATGCTTTTTCTCTGCCTGCTGCAAGGAAAGGAGCTACAGTATTTCTCTTATAGGGATTAGAATTAGAAACGCATTTGTTAAAGCAAAACAAAACAAAACACAATCCTTTGTGTTCACTCTTACACGAGCGATACCCCTGGGTTTCTTCCAGATGTAGATATAGTATTGTTGCAATTAAGTAATATTTATTTTTATCCTCCTACTTTGCCTTTTTCTATTTAATGAAGTTGCTATTTTTGAGTTGAAAACACACACACAAAATGCAAATCCCAAATTTCAAAGGCACCTTCCATTTGGAATGGGATCTATTTTTTGTCCCTGTGACTATCTTGCACAGCTCTAATTGTCCTGCCCCGCTCTGAAACCCTCAGCACACTCCTCTCGCCAGCCTATTTTTGGTTTATTGCTCATTGTGATCAGCCTTTTGTGTTCCTTTTGATAGGGGCCAAATTTTGACATGAGGTGCTGAATCATGCATACTGTGGCTCTTATTCGTGTCTCAAAGAAACCATCCCCCTCCTATTCCCCTGTACCTGGGCCAACATCTGGCACAGTCTCCCCTATTTCCTAGACAGACAGGGGAAAAAGCACCTGAAATACATCAAAGCTCTGAGCAGCTCAAAACAATTCATTTAATTATTATTACAAAGTGCCAGAGGGAGTTGCCAGCTTGTGGGGTGGTTTCTGTGTGTGTTGTCAGAAAACTGAGCACTGGAAAGAAGTGAAATGAAAGGAAAGGGAAAGAGAAAGGAAAGGAAAAAGAAAAGGACAAGAGAAAGGAAAGAGTGAAAGGAAATGAAAGGAAAGGAAAAGAGAAGGAAAGGAAAGAAGGAAATGGAGAAAGAAATGGAGAAAATACAGAATAAAAGAAAGATCTTATTTTGAAAAGGAGGTCTATGGACCTGGGGGTGAAATACTTGATTTCTGTACACCAAAAATACCATTGTACTAGTGTGAGGATTCAATGAATTAACAAAATTAGTGGGAATTGATGACTTTTCTAAAGGCAAATTATATATTATAGGCACTTTTAGGGACTGATGGAGAGGGAAAAGGGTGCTTGATATAATGGGGTGTAAAATCCAAACAGTCACATCTCTGCTTTAAGACTAGTGTTTTCTGGAGAGCTTTCCCCATACTGCAGTATGTGCTGTAGCACTACCAGCTGTCTGTGTTCTTACGTAGCATGACCACAGCCAGGTTTCCTCACAATGAGGGTCCCTTGTCCAAGCAACTACCAAGGCCAGTCAGAAAAGTTTCACACCTTTAAAGGGATCTTTTCAAGTCTCCTGCAGACGAGATGATTTTAGAGATCACTATTTTTTCTTCTCTCTCAGTTTGTCCGATCACCACTTCACATGTGTAAGCACCATTTGATATGTTGATGTGTTTTAACCAGGTAATGCAGGAAAAGAGACGCAATATCGGGGTAGAATCTGCAGCACTTTCCACAATAGAATCCTATGGGTGAGGTGTCCTCCCTTTCTCTGAATGGCTTCTGAACAGCTCTCCTCATCCTGAACCTGGGGATGTTGAATGCAAAGCGTCTGATATTGGTGCTTCTGCTTTGTGTGCCAGCTCCTCACACACAAATATCCCTGACCTTCATGCATAGGTGCATTGAGATGCAGGTGACCCAGGTAGGGGGCTCCAGCACTGCTCTTTACCCCACAAGCCAGGCTGCCCAGTGAATTGATGCAGAATAAGGTTCATTGGGTTTTTGTTTGCTGTATATGCTGACCAGCAGCTTCACAAACTGTTGGGCTGTTTCAGTTCTGTTGGATAAACATTAAGCTCCTTCGATGCTGTCACCTGGAGATGGAAATTAAAAGCCTTGAAAATCAGGTGATAACAATGCAGCATGGTCAGGAATGTGTGTGCATGTGAGCACAGAGCAAAGCTGGCTGCCCTAAGCAAGTTGTTAAGCACTCTAGAAGTGGAGTGCTTGAGAGTAGAGAGTGCGTTTATGACAGTAGTGGAGAAATGTTCTTCTGCCTTTGATAACTGGGGACCACATTCTCTCCAAGGTGGGAATTTAATTCTTCAGTGGCCAGGTCTCACAGAACCCTCAGTCTGTCTTCCATCACAAGTGCTCAAGGCCAGGTTGGATGGGGCTTGAAGCAACCTGGTCTAGTGGAAGGTATCCCTGCCCAAGGCAGAGGATTGGAACTCTATGAGCTTTAAGGTCCCTTCCAACACAAACCAGTCTGGGGTTCTGTGATCTTCAAAGACTATTGGGCTAAAAAGAAGTGATTTAACTGCAGTTCTTAGCCTTGTCATGCAGGTCTGTGGAAAGCAGAGCTGTTATTGTGGATGTAAGAACTGAGAATTCCAGGGAGAATCCTTAAAGCCATGCTAAGGGGCAAAATTATGAAGATACCCTCAGATACAGTCACAGCAGCCTCTTGTTTGGCACTTGACATCATCAGAGATCCCAGCACTTGACACTATTAGAAATCTTTCAGTAGCTTCCTCCTAGTAAGTGCTGTCTAATGATGACTTGCTAGCTGCTACCTGTGAAGGTAATTCCTGCCATCTTTCCCCATCTCTGTGTTTCCTTCACAAGCAGACGGAAAAGGAATGAGCAGCCTGCGCAGAAACTGCAAGTGTAGACCTTGGGCTCTACACATTTCATGTCAGTGCATCCCCAGTGCCTCTGGCAGAGCTGCTGTCGGTTTCCCTCAGCGTGCATGAGGAGAAGCAGGGACTGTCACAGGAGATGACAGGGGGTCAATTCCCATATTTCCATCTGGCTTTGAAGCTGTGCTTGTGGCTGATCTGAGTATAGTTAACCATGATTTACACTGGAGAGCAAGAGGGGAGAATTGAGCACAACAAGCTGAATGCTCGAATGAAAAAGGGCCACTGGAGAAGGAGACAGAGTGCAAGGAGGAAAAGGCCTCCGTGATTCTGTCTTTGCAGGTCCCTCAGGCAACATAACCGTAAGCAGCCTCTTCAAAAGATGTGAATATTATGCTCCTTTCTGACAGGGTTTTTTTTTCCCCAATTTCCCTCTGCCTTTACAAGTAGCTGAAGAAGATAAATATTTAATGACTTATTTCAATATTTTAATGTAGGTTTCTTGGTTAAAACACCACAAATCTCTGCATGAAAAGGCAACAATAGAATTATATAGTAATGAGCATTGCAGCAAGTGGGAATTTGATTGGAAAGAGGTGGGGGTGTGAGGATAAAAGAGGCAAGGCTGCAGAACATGGAGCCATATCTTTATCAGGTGGAAATCATCGCTGTCTTATTTCAAGTGCTCCTTTACAGACATTACTGGGTAGGAAAGATCCAGACAGTTTGCTGGTTTACCCTTCACCAGTCCTTCCTATAAAAGTAGAGCAGTTTTCCTCCACCATGACCTTTCTGGGAAGTGTTCCTTTGATCAGGATCCCTAAGGATGCTGCAGCGGGGCTGTAGCAGTTCAGAGGGATTCCTTAGCAAAAGGGGCTCAGTGGGGCAAACGCAGTTCACAGCTCAGCTTTCAGCTCCCCAGGGATAGTTAGGCAATCTGTGGACGCAGAAGGAAGAGCCATAAGTGACTTCTGGTTCTTCTACTGGTGCAGCCTGTGGTGGTCATTCTCTTTTCAATATATGATGGTGTGGTTGTAGACCTGTGCAGCTCCACCACCTCTTTTCCACCTCGCATCCCACACCAGGACACTGATCCTGCTGCTTCTTTCTTTGTACTAAGGTGGATTATTTTTGTTCAGTCAGAAGTTAAGTCCTTTGTGTGGCATTTTCACAAAGGCCACATTTTCATTCATCCTGGTCTACATCTGAGGCTGTCCTCTTGCACAGGAGAAGGTACAGCGCAGTGCCTCAGTGGCACCCATAGGAATAAAAGCTAAAAAATCATATCCTTGCACCACCATGGACCTCATGCCACCCTGTATGTCCTCATAGACTCATAGAATAGTTAGGTTGGAAAGGACCTTAAGATCTCACATGGTGATTGCAACAAATAAGACACATCCCTGGTGCTGAGCCAAGGGAACCTCATTAAACAACGGTCATCATACAGTCAGGGGGTGATGCACAAAGTGTCAACCGTGCTCTTCCGAGGCACAGGTGGCTGCAGCCCAGGATATGCGGCAGTGAGTAGTCTCTGTGCAGAGATAACCTGGGAGTGAATTCTTGGACTGGTAGCTGCAGTGAGTATTTTATATTGCACTCTCCCTCCCTTCTCTGTGTGATCCCAGCAGCAGTCTCCAGCCGACATAATTCTTTGTGAGTTACTTTCGTTAGCAAAACCTTTCACCTTATGAAGATGTTCTACTTAATTAGTAAAAGTTCAATTTTTTTGTCACTGACAGAGCCCCATACATCACCATGTCTGGAGAGTCATTAGCTGTAAAATTAATCAGGGTGGATAACGGCTGAATAGAGTCAGAGCCCTTTGTGTTCCTGCCCACATCTCTGTCTCCAACGTGAGAACTTTTACAAGAAGGGGAATCCAAAAAGCATTTCCAAATACCCAGGAGACTAGTTCTGGAGTCAGGGTATTCCTGAGCCCAAAGCAGACGGGACAACGAGGCAAAGGAGGGGACAGGAAGCCAGAAGACTATCAACTTTGTCCTACCTTGGTCAAACCCAAGAATAACTCCAGCTTGAGGTTCTCTTAAAGGGCGATGAGATTTTCCTTTCACTCACCTCTGGAAACACATCAAAGGTACTTACTTGTTCACTTCCTGGGCAAGTATGGTGTACGGCTGGGTTGTGAAAAAAGAGGGATCAGATCCAACAGGTGAGTTTGCCGCATACTGTAGCTTGAGGTCTGTGTAGCACAAGAGGATGTCCTAAGGAAATCTAGGCCTGCAGGAGAAAATCAAACAAGTTCATAACCCAGCCTCTTTAGTGGTGCATCAAACAAGCTGTGACATGGTGCTCTGCTTTCCAAATCTACCTCAGTGTTTCTGGCAGCCCCACTTTCCCTGCCAATGGCAGGGGGCTGAAACTAGATGGTCTTGAAGATACCTTCCAACCCAAACCTGTCTGTGATTCTATAATAGTCTTTATTTTCTTGCAGTAGCAGCAGTAATAGCAGTAAAGGAGACCTTACAGTTTGATTGGTAGCAAAGATAAATGATTGTGGATAATGCAAGTGACTGCAATCAAGCTGGGATCACTTACAGTTTTGCATAACTGATCACAAGACCCCATTAAGAGCAAACTCCTCATGGTACATTTCATTTTGGTACAGAACAAGATCAGACAGTGAGGAGAAGGAAATATTTTGCCTGTGTAAAAGTATGTCTTCCCACTGTGTAATTTTCCTCCTCGGAAAACGTCTGACAAGCAGCCATCCTAGGAATGACTTCCCCAGGCTGCTGCATTACCTCCAGGACTTGCCAGTTCTCTGCTGCCTCTGTTAATGCTCATAACACTGTAGCATTCTGGAGTCTTCTTTGACTAACAAGTGGCTCAAGGCCACTAGCTCTCTCTTCACACTCCTGTTCAGAGTAGTTAAGTGAGTTTCTTAACAAACGGGAAGTGATTTCTCTGCCACATCCCTTCTGGGTATGAGTCGCACCCAGCCAGAATCACAAACTCTGAGGCCTTGTCCCTAAGAATGAAGCATGTATATCCTGGCAAACAATTTTGTCCTTGGTATCTGACTGATTTATAAAGTCTGTTTTCAGTGTGCTTGTGAAGGGATGAAATAGGAAATGTTGGAGCCTCCTGCCTTAAAACTCAAGATGATGCCTTGCAATGGGACATCCCTTAGGTGTAGTGTCTCTCTGCAAAGCTGCAGAGGTTTCCTTGTTGCTTTCCTGTACAAAGCAAGGGGGGTAAAACAAATTATTAGGGTTCACCCAAACCTACATGGATTATGCATTATTTCCCTTCCCCCTTTATCACTCCTTTTGGAAATAAAATGTAAAGGGAATTTCTCTTGGGCTCAATAGAAAAGTTTCATTTTCGGTTAAGCATAAGAATTCTTTTCATCTCTGGGGATCCTTGAGCTCAAGACAGATACAATTTGAGTAACAGAAAACACCATTTCCTTTTGAAGACACTTTTTGTTTCTATAATGCCAAAGTGGGATATTATCTTTCTTATTTGCTCTTGTTTACAGATCAGCTCGTTGAGGGAGTCCAAACAAATTTGCTTCCTGTGCCCTGGAATTACTATTTCAGCAAACAAGGAATTGACCTCTGACATTATACCCTGCTATAGTTGGCAAGATTTCTTTCAGGCTTTGCTTTCATAAGCAAGGACTGAAAAGCTCAGCTTCCAAACAATATGGACTTTCAGGCCACAGTATGGTTTGGCGATGTGTGTTGTATACAGAATCCTAATGGGCAGGCTTTTGGCATATTATAGCATAAATTGATATATATATATTAACAATATCACATATACAGGAAATAAAATACCCCAATCCTCCACCAAGATCCCATCTTTAAAGTACTTACAGTTTGGACCATTAGCACTTTAAATATGGTACAGATAATCACCTCTGATTTAGACAGAAGAATGAAATGGTATTGATTCAGGATTATGGACAGATAAATAGGCCATCAGGCTGTTTGTTTTGTGTTTGATGTTTAGTAAATGAACTAATTTATAGATAGGATTAGTGTGAGCTGTAGGACAGGGGTCAGGAATAGGAAGCAGCACTCTGAACCAGGGGCTGGATTAAAAAGAAATATATGTACCCTAAGTGAAAGACAAGGTGTAAATCAGTCTCCATTCTAGTGCAATGAGAAAATGGAGTTATCTCAAGAGCTTTTCTATCTAAGCTTCTATTACTTTGCACTGAATTCTCGTGAGCATAAATACACACCTTCATGCTGCCAGTTTGAGATGGGATAGATGGAGAGAAGGTGCTGGTACAGAGCTGTGATTTGTTTCCACTTTGTGCCCATAAATTAGCCCCAAACATCCCCAGTGTGCATGTTTCACTCATCTACAGTACCAACTCCAACAGCTTTCTCCCTGGGGTGCCCTGTTGCCATTTGGCATTTGGGGTAGTCATGATGTTTCTCCCCCACCAACCAAAATCTAACAATTTGTTTGATATCTACTTGGGGAGCTGAGAAGAATGTTTTGAATGTCTGCATCTCGGTGGAAAAAAAAGGGAGCTTGACGCATAATTATGCACAGAACACAGTTAAATGAGTTATGGATTCTCTGCCTTTCTCCCACCCTCTTACAGTCAGCACCACTCTCAGGAAGGGGAAACCTATAAGTAGACCTTGACAGGCTAGGAGACAGAGGTCTCTGGGGGCTTAAAAATCAGCCTGAGCCTTGCAGACACATTTCCACCTTGTTTATGTAACTTCATGTAAAACCTTCCTCAGCTGACCTTGGCTTTTCTTTTCCCATCTCACCTGTTCCGTGCTGAGTAAACATTATAGGACAAGGACCATCTCTTCAGTCACAGGTCCACAGTGCTAGCACAAAGCAGCCTTGATCTCAAAAGAGGTAGAAAGATGTTAATATACTGCCAGTAAGGAAAGCAAAGGCTCACCATCCCCCTCTTCTTGTGTGAAGCTGAGAGAGGAGTAAGTTGGTGTCCTTAAGAGGCTTGAAAAACAAATCACTTCTGTGTTTGCTAAGAGCTGAGCTTCACACACTACAAAACAGGCAGGTGAATATGAGAACCTGCTGAGCTAATGAAGATCCAAGGTAGGAAGCAAAAAAGGTGCTAGTGAAACTTTCCTGGGACAGCTAGACTAACTCAACCAGTTATTAAAGTCTATTAAGCAAAGAAATGTCAGCAAAGGATGATTTCTTGAGGAAAAGTTCCCCTTTCCTCCATCTCACAGCCCAGCATCATGCAGATATCATAGAGAGGGGAATCAGGCTTTTCCAAGTGTTTTCCGGCTTCATTGCAACATCTGCCCCAGGCACAGAGTACCCAGACAATTTGATCCAATTTGTTATCAAAATACATCAGACTCTTTAGTCTCCCAAGTTCCAGGGTGAAAAATCTTTAAGTGCAATACTAGAGCAAGAATGGCCCCTAGGCACCCAGGTTAGGATGGATGTGCTTTAAAAGCATCTGTTAACTCCGTATCTTTTTTTCAGCCATAAAAATGACTTCACACACTGTCTGCAATCCCCATTTATAGGGCTTCAGTACTTGGGTGGATGGAAAGAAGGAAGCCTGGAGCATGTAGAAGTGCACACTTTACAGTAATCAGTTAATTTGATGGTCTTTTCAGACTCTTCCCTACAGGGTGATGCCTATGCAAGACTGGTCATCTGGTTTTCAAAGCATCACCCATTCTCTGTTTCCTCACAAAGCATAGACCAGGACTTCAGTCTGTTATTTCATGAATCCATGGCTCCTGAGAGGATTTGCTTCTGGTGCACTGGCCACAGAAGGATTACCAAATGCACACTTGCCTGATGGGCTGCCTCCCTTTAGCTTTCCAGCTGGCTCTGCTTGCTTTGTGGTGGTTGAGGACTTTCAGGGACCAGGGGAAACTGAGCAGCTCTGCACTTCAGTTGGGCACAAGCAGGCATGGAGGGGAGCTGGGATGTCCTGGTGAAGTGAAGCTGTAACCCTTAGGGGATGAATGTGGCACATTCAGCCTGCAGGGAGATGGGAGGAAGTGAAACCACCGGACTGGCTAGGAGGTCTGTCACAGCTCATTGCAGACTAGATGGCTTTTGAAGGTCCTTTCTAACCCAAACTATTCCATGATTCTATGACCCCCAGCTCTCTCAGAAGGCCTGTTCTTCAGCAAGCAAGCATTTTACTGCCTGTCACCCACCAAGGCTTAATAAGGACTCACTCTTTCCTCTTCCAAATATTTTAGTGTCATCTGTTCCCAATTCCCAACCCCACAAAAAACCACCCCAAAAGGCTTAAGGACTCTTTTCATCTTTCCTTACTATTGTCACTATTTTTCCCATTCTCCCTTGTCATGCAAAACCAAAACTAAACAAATAAACCCCATCTTAATTATACCCAAGCATATGAACAGCACAAAGGAGCCATTAACATAATCAGCAAAAAGTACTAATTCCAACAGTCTTTCCTAGGGCCCTTTGTGTTGTGTGATGCTGGAACAGCTGCTGTGGAGCAAGTGCTGGGGAGTGGAGCTGCTTCTCCAAGCTATCTCTCCTTCCATGTCCTACTGTCCTCTGCACCCCTTGGTCACCCCACCCTCCAGGGCATCCCAGGGTAGCCTCAGCTTCCAAGGCCTCATCCTTTTCCTGCATCTCCATGTGCTGCCTCTGCACTCTCGCCCACTGCAGATGCAGGATGCTCAGGGTGGAACGGGCATCTCCTGCCAGTTGACGGGTGGAGGGAGCGGGCTGGATATGCATGGGGTTGAACTGTTGCCATTGGAGATGGCAACAGATGCTTCCTGGTGAAGGCTGCGCTGGCTAATTCAGGGCTTTGTGGTTTGAGACAGAATCCCAATTATTTCTAATTAGGAGATTGTAGTGACAGCTGCTCTGAACAGGGCCCGCTCTCACAGCTGAGAAACCTCTACTTTCAGCTGCATTCAGATACCTGCATTGCTAGCATGAGGCATTCAGCCTTTTGGGGTTTATAACCTCGCTTTCTTTCACCTCTTACTATACAATTCTTCCCTCCCACACACCGCTTCTCTTGAGGAATTTGGCAATGGAATCATCCTTATCCCTCCCTTACCAAAATCCATTCCTTTTCTCCTTGCTATATGCAGGATTTAATTGTCCTGTTGTGCTGACCATCTCCCCCTCTTCCCAGTTCTCCCATTATTCCTGTCTGCCATGTAATGTATGGGCCCCATCAGGCAGTTTTGGCCTGACCCAGCCAGCCAAAATCAGAGGAAAAACTGATTCTATTTTGCCTGGGGAAAATTCATCACAGAAAGTGTCTCATTTAGGGAAATTAAGGATGAAGGAAAAGGGAGAGCTAGAAATTTATTCTGGTTTACTGTTAAAAATATATCTGTCTACTGCTGGGTGAAAGGCTGATATTTTCCCTTCACTTTTCTCTTCTTTGTCTCTTGTTCAACCATATCACACAGTTCAGAGGCACAATTCAGGAGAAAGGGGCGTAGGGGCCTTTGCTGGCTTGAAAATGCTGTCTGTGGTTGAGGAGTGAACAGGATAAGTCATTGAATAACAAGACACGTTTTGATCTGTTCTCTCTCATAGCTACTCATCAGAGGCAAATCTAATCCTCAAAATACAAACTAAGACAAATCCTTTGGAAGGAGAAAGGGGAGTTTGCGGGTGCTGGCTTTATTTATGATTCAGCTAAAGCCTTGTTTGTTTGGATACTGAGTCTGTTGAATCAAAGCAGGGCTGAGCAAACCCTGAAGTGCGCAGTGCTGAGACTTGGAGAGTCTCTCCCAGAGGTTCAGAGCCTCCCTAAGCAAAGGAACAGGGATCTTTCCTGATCTCTCTCTTCTATCCCCTTGCCCAAGGTGCAATGGAAAGTTCATGATTTCCTTGAGGGGTATTTCCAGAAGGCACTCTCTCTTACAGGTAAAGGTACCATGTACCCAGACCAAATCCACCGTAGGTTTGCAGTGTGAGCAGCAAGCAGCTGTAGAGCAGCTGTAGGGCAATTTGCAATCAGAATTGCTTTCTCTGCTATAGCAAACCTACAACTGGATGGAGCCCAGGACCTCTCTCAAGGAACCACTGTTCTTTAAGTGTACTTGCACCCCAGGGGGGCAGCATGGGAATGCCGGGAGCGCTACCCATGCTGTGAGGATGATACCAAAGGGAAGCCATGTCCTACATTAATATAGGTGATGGAAGCAGCCATTCTGAGTTGGACATGAGCCTCTGCTGTACCAAGGAGAGACAACTTCAAGACCAAGGGTGATGTCAAATCCACTAACATCAACAAGAATTATGACAGCAGGTTTTGGCCTATAGTGTTTTTCTTGATCCCCACAGAGCCATGGTCTTCATCATGATTTCCATTTCACATGGGATCCAAGAGGGAAGTTTTTAGTCCGGGAGATTTTTCACTGTGTTACAAAGCACTGAAACGTGTCATTTGGGTGACAGTGTTGTCTATTAATCCATGTGGAGCACTTAGATTCTACAGAAGATAAGTGCTTTGTAAATACAGATAAATAGATTAGATTAGACCTTGACAGTGGTTCATACAAAAGGCATTTCTATGTGCAAAAATAATAACATTGCAGAAAAATAGCTATTATTTGAAACCTTGGGCTACAGCTCCCATAATTGATATTGTTGGATGAAGCTAATGGAGAAGAGCTGCTGTGACTGCCCTTTTGTCACTGACTAATTCTTCCAGCAACCAAAGCCACGTTATCCAGCTCCCATTTAGGCCTCAAAGTGAGTGGCCACATTTTTCTAAGGAGCACAGCTCAGTGAGTACCACATCCTTTCAAAACTCTTCTTGTGAGTGCTGTAATGGTGGGGACAAAGGAAGAATGCTTTCCTCTCTTTTACATCCTGACTGCTTGGAAATCTGGATCACAGCATGGCTCAGCAAGCAGCCCAGAGAACCAGCTGAGGATGGGGACTTAGAGATGTCCCCAGTGGAGGTATCCTCCTCAGCAATGGGAGACAGTGGGAGGAGAAGGCTGTGGAATTCCTGTTCTTATCAGCTTAACCAGGGCTGATCACAACTTACATTTAGCTAACTGGTGCCTATTCCAGCCCATTTAGGTACGAGGTCCCAGCACGTGTGAGGTTTCTCCAATGATGTAGATTCGCATTCTAAGCTCTGGGCTAGTGCAAATGGAGGCAGATCCTGGATCTTCATTTATCCACACAAAAAGAAAAGATAGAAAAGCAGAAAATAAACATCAGAGTGACCTAAGATATCCTGAAACACACAGCAGTTTTGTTCCTCAAACAAGTTACAATTACATAACAGCATTACTCCCTCAGCACCACTTGTTCCCATTGCATTAGGTACAAATCCCAAGCGTTTAAAAGCCAGGAGATAAATAATTAAGAACATCATACATCTTTTATTGCCTTCACAAAACATACAAAGGGTGAAAGCCTGACCCATCTGAGCACAGTGACCAAGTTCTTCTTGACTTCAGATGAATTTGGATTCTAAGCAAGTTGTTTTGTCAAATACAATGAAACATGTCAGAAAACATCTCAACAACCTTAATTCTGACTTTTCTATGATCACTTCAAGAATTTAAACAGAAAACAAATCCTTTTCAAACAAAGTGAAAGACCTCCAAAATGCATGTTGATTTGAAGACGATATTATGGACTTTCTTCTTTCACATATAAAACCAGGCACATATTACAAATGCAGTATAAGCCCTTAGTAGTGGGACTTGGAAATAGTTCAAGTAACTAATTATATTTACCTCTTAGGAATATACCTTCAAAGAAAATGTTTGTACACCAAATTCAATGAAACAGAAAACATCACTGAAAAGAGGGGAAACAAAAGAGAAAACAATCCACAGGTTAAAGAGGAGGTTGTTTTGCCAAAAGAAAAAGTGCATTTCCTTGTATTCAGCTTAAAACTACAGATTTAACATGTGGGCAGTATAGGGTTTCAGGAGTCCTTAATCATTCATTTCCTTGTTTTTAAGTGTGAGGGTTTTGCAAATGATGTGATAAGTAAGTACATTGTTGTCACTTAGCAACCTTAACTCGTTTCTGAAGTGAGTTGTTTGTTTCTATAATAAATGAGACACTCAGATACCATGGTGATGAGCACAGGAGACCTTGTGTGGTTAGGCAGAGTGCTCTCTTGATAAATATGATATTGCTTAGAGGTACAAGGCCCTCACAACCGAGGAGTAGCTCTTTGCTATTGTCTGCAGCATAGAAATATGGTCACTGGCTGTGTTTGTGCTGCCTTGTGAGGAGCACATGGAAGCTGTTCTGAGGATAACAACCACTGCCTTTTCAGGCTGAAAACCTGGAGTTTTGGCTGGAGGTCACCTTAACAATATCCAAGACCTACCTGTCCCAGTATGTCCTTGATGGGTTTGTAACCAGCTCCCAAATGCTTCATTGCTATCACCAGCCTCCAACGTGAACCTTTATCTTTGCATCCACCTCCGCACCCCAGAACCACTGTCTTTTCATCTCCAGGCAGTCCTGCTAGAGCGGCACTGTGCCTTCTCTTGTCCCCTAATTACTCCTTTATTCACTTCTTCTGATGTGACACAGCTATAAAGCCAGCTTAACCAGGTGGTAGAAGATTGCTGGCCTCTGGGAAGCCTGTTGTGATAAAGTACCTTAAGTATGGTTCCTGCAGATGGGAACTGATGCCAAACCTTGAGGGCTGTGTCTGGGGAAAAGAAGGGAAAAGACAAATGGTATTGCTGGGATAGAACTCCCTCAAGTCTAAGCTTCTGGTTTGTGGGAATAGATTAAAGCCCAAGGGTTAATAATAAATGTAAAAATAGATTCTAGACATCTCTGTTCCTTGCTGAAACCGCATTTAGTGTACAGAACTTCAGTAAATCCCTGGACATAGTTGATCCTGCTTGAGCTATACCTGATTCTTCCAATGTCTTTCTTTCTTTCCTCCCTCCTTTTTTGTATTTCCTGACTTTACACGCAGCATATTTGTATTGCTGTTGCTGCTGCTTGAGTTCAAATTAATCTTTTAAGGAAGGATGAGCCACATGAACTTTTTTTTTGGTTTTAGAAATCACATCCATATTCATAATCCACTAATCATGTTT
Source organism: Psittacus erithacus (assembly GCA_009867235.2). Lineage (NCBI taxonomy): Eukaryota > Metazoa > Chordata > Aves > Psittaciformes > Psittacidae > Psittacus > Psittacus erithacus. The sequence continues at coordinate 97,572 of WYDI02033082.1, forward strand.
GATAAATCAGAATTCATTGTGAAACATACTAACCCTTCATGTTGCTTCAGTTTTTAATCTTGTAGGAGAAGCAATCATCTATGCAACGCATTTGAAGGGGTTGGGCTGGGCTGTCTTGGGTGTCTCATTGAGTCAGCTTCCTTGTTTGTACAATTCAGCTTGTGCTGCTTGAGTCTAAGCTATCATCTAAAAACATAATTAAGTCTTCAGCACTTCAGTAGCAAGAGGAATCTTCACAGTGTGAATCAAACACCACCTTCTTGGTGATGCTGGCCTGAGTCTGCAACTTGTCTGGGAGAGCAGCTCTAAGCTTTCCCCTTATTCCAGCAGGGCAACCACGCTGAAACCTCAAGATCTTATTCTAGCAAGTCAGCAATGGTAAGTATTTCACCTGCAGTCAAAGAATAAACAGGGAGATGACTCTTTATAGAGATCAGTAGTGTCTATTATTAGGCAGTGATTTCTTTAACCTGGGTACAGTTTGTGGCTAAGCATAGAATCCTAGAATGTTTTTTTGTTGGAAGGGACCTTAAAACTCACCCAATTCCAAAGCTCTGCCATGCAGACACCTTCCAATAGACCACGTTGCTCCACGTCCCATCCAACCTGGCTTTGAACACTGCCAGGGATGGGGCTTAAGAGCAAAAAGTTGGATTTTCTGGTCCCTTCCTCATTTGTGTATGAGTGCAGATGTTTGGATGCTTTTAACTATTTGCACTGTGGGGTATTTGGCAGCCCCTAAAGGAATGCAAGTTTAGCTATGTCACAGGTTGTTTTCCACATCAGGATTCCATGAATCCTGACCTTTCCCTTCTCATGAGTTCAGATCCTACTGTCTATTCTGCTTCTTTTGCTGCCTATTCCAAGGTTACCTCTTCTTCCTCACCATGATGTGGCCAGATCCTACAGTCTATTCTGCTTCTTTTGCTGCCTATTCCAAGGTTACCTCTTCTTCCCCACCATGATGTGGCAGCATGACTGAGACTAGAGACAGGCAGCCTGCAATGAGGGAAGGACAGTGACAAAGTGAAGAACTCTGGGCCGCAGAGCACCTCCTGACGATGGTGCAAAGATGGCCAGCTCCTGCCCATGCACTGGAGAAATGATCTGCTTTTCCCACAGCCCCAGGATTTGGACATCCATGATTTCCCAACGAAATATAGCTGTTATTTGCTGAAGCAGATTCTGAGCCTGCCACACTTAATAATTCAGTGGTGAACTTTAGAGCCGAGCGGAGGCTGAAAAATAACTTGCTTTAGTAAGTACAAAATCTCCATTTCTGCTGCCTTTGCTTCTCCCTCCTCCTCTCACCCATGGCCCCGGCAGCCCCCTGCAATCCGAACGCTCACCGTTATTATGCAGTGGAGAGAAAAGGAAAGACGGGAGGGGGGGAACTTCATTTCCTCTCTGTGGGATGTTTATTGTTTCTTTTGCTCTCAGCGGTCCCAAGGTCTCTGTCGTTTTACGTGGTGTTTTATAATGGGAATCGGTTCTCATAGGCACCAGTGAGTTCATCTGCAGAGACACACGGAGCCTGGAGATTTGAATTTATACCTCCCTCACGCCGCTGTAATTGGGACTCCCAGGAGAGGAAACCCTGATGAAGTGACACAAATAAACCCTGCCAGACCCCTTTCAAGACTTGGAGCAGCAGTAACCCCAGGAGGATTCCCATGATCAAATTACCCTTAAACAAATGCTTGGGCAGTAAGTAAGGCTGTAACTGCTGAAGGTCAACAAGGTGTTTGTAGAACATGTTTACCAGGTTTATTTCCCATCTCCTGCTCTCATTCAAGGACCGTGAATTGCAACAGTGGCAAAATGGAACTGGAAGAATGCTGCAAACCTAATTAAAACTCATGACTCCAACTGGCTAAGAATACATTTATTTAGGCCTTTGGTACCTCTGTAGCTATTCAGGCATAATTTAACTAGCACTGTTTCCCTGAATATAAATAAATAATAGAAAGCACACACATTGTCTCTCCTGTGAACTGAAATTTGGCAACGTCTGGGACTTTTGTTTGGGGACTTGATGGCAACACTGCAAAGCTGTCTGCATCTCAGTGGACAAGAGGAGGTTAAGGAAGGCTGATAGACAGGCAGACAGGTATGGATATACAGATAGATCCAGACATATACAAATTATTTAGTTTGCTGCCTTTCTCCCACCCTTTTGCAGTCAGTACCTTTTTTATGCTGGAGGAACCGCAGCGCATCGTTGGAATCAAATCTCGACAGCCAAAGCAACAGTGATCTTTAAATTCAGCCTGTGCCTCAGGTAATATTTGCTGTTCCTCTCGTGATCCCAACCTATGTGGCTCTGGGTCAGCCCCTTAACTGCTTGTTCCTGGTTCTTTTATTTCTTTTTCTTTATCTGATTGCAAGCTTTCTAGGGAAATGACCTATTGTATAAATGCATGTTATTTCCATGTAGGAGGAAAAATAATTAATACTGATGTAGGTGTCATTTAAACAGCTGGGAGGGAAAGCAATTCAGGTGCTGCACTGCTTTAACTGCTGGTTAAAAGGAGAAAAGGCCCCATAAGTGACTCACAAAGTGTGAGGTGTGAAAATTCTGTACTGACTTTGTACAAAACACAAACACCTCCTTCTTATAAAAATGGCAAGACAGAAATTACAGATGCAGTTAAAAAACCATGGGATGAAACGCTCAGACTGGATTATAAAGGAAGTTCAAACTTGAGGACCAGAAGAGTTCGTAAGAGTTCATATTCTGGATTTCCTGCCAGAGGCTGCTGGGTTTGAAACAGACTTGTTTGTTGGTTAGCACAGAGCTTTGTTTTGAGCCCAGTGGTTGATAGATGCTGTATGGAGGCTTGATGAGACCCAGGAACGTTTTCTTAGCATGGTGTCAAGGGATTCCTTCAACCCTCACTCATTGTTTATAACTTAGTCATAAATTAAATGCTGCATTACTGGATCTATCCCTGATGACAACTCATCTCTTGGGGTTTTGCTGCAATACAGGCCATGCCCTGGCTCTGGATCTCCCTGGTCGTGTTCTGATCATATTCTTTTTAGTGAGCTTAGCTTTTCCATGCAGCCGGAGGGACAACTTGTGCCAAGAGGTTGTCAGTCCCAGGAGCAGAGCACAGCCAGCAAATGTCCCTTTCAGGACTCAACTGCTGAATATGAACTCCTATGAACACAGACTAAGAATATGAACTCCTGTTGTTCATATTCTAGGAAAGAGGAAGCCCAGAGATCTTTTCTTGAATGCTGGCCCTACATTGCAGAGGATGGGAGTGAAATCCAGCCCTGGTTCAGACCATGTGCATCAGCTCAAGGAGATGCCCAAAGGCATATTTTGAGCAAAGCCCTAAGAGCTGCAGCCATGCTACCATGCAATACACAGTCTGCCCAGTAGCTCACCAGGTCCTTCACTTCCCAACAGGCCTAAGTTTTCCTCATACCCCAGTTACTCAATGCACCAGGTCGTTCTGTGCTGGTGACAAAAACTGCAACCACAGAACAGGCCTTTTGTGTGTTTCACTCATCTCACAATCACCAGAAGATGATTTAATTGCACGAGAAAATGTTCTCTTTAATCCCTTAGAATTAGTCATCTCTTCTTCAGTCATCTCTCTATATTTTTGGTTAGAGAGACTGAAAATCTTAATATATCAGTGACATTTATAGCACATGTTAATATTATAAAACGTCAGCGCTCTATTTGCAGAAATGAATACTGATGTGATGGGAGTGTTTTATTATGTCAATGACTTTTATTATAAATATGATAAAACTGTGTCATCTTCCTTTATTTTTTTCCCCAAATAAAAAATAAACCCACCTAATCATTTATCTCAAGGTTACTGCTCAGCTACCTGGTTAATTTATTCAATCGTGCTGTTGGGAGAAAATACACCCTGCAATGGATTTTCACATTGCGTGGTCATTTGATGGATGTTATCATTTACCTGCATGTTTGTTTAGGATTAGAGCGTGACAATGAATACTGACGCAATGGTTTCCTATGGACACAAAGCCAGGATGTGAAACCAAGCTTAAGTGAATAATTAATCATTACCAGGGAGTGAAAGATGGTTTGATATTATGGATCTCCATTGCTCTCTCCAGCATGGCTACTGAAGCTGCCATGCCTCAATCCTACTAGATCTGTTTGTAGATGATGCTCCCCTGGCCCTCAGGTTCACTATCAGACCTGTGGAGATGTAGAGGTTCTGGATGGTATCTTGAATAAAGCCATTGTGCTATGATACCATCCTACTAATTAATCTTTATTACTACAGCTAGTATTTGCAGCTGTGAGTAAGCTGAACCGATCACAGTAGGTAACTGCACTTCCAACCCCAATAATAAGGTGGCAGCTTCACAAAAGAAATTATTGGTTCATTATAAGGATAATGATATTTTATCAAAAACATTAGTAAATAATGAGTGTTTGTATAAATTTCTGCTCTCTCTGTTGAGATTTCCTTACTCATTTTTTAAAATTACAGTCCCAGAAGAATCATCTTTACAAGAAATCAAACATTAACGTATCAAAAGACAGAATGAGAAACCTTAATTTGATTCATACAAAGTACCATGATTCCGAAGACTAGGATTTTTCAGAATTCCAAGAAACATCATGAACATACCTCCAGAGTTGAAGGCAGCCACCACAATGAATCAGCACATTCTTGGTCCTTGAGTTAACACACAGCAGGATGAGGGATCTATTCCCCTGGGGAGAAAGCGCAGGGAGGACAGAGATTGCAGAGTTAAGATCATGCTGTTGCTATGGATAGTTGCGTGCAAGACTTGAGGATTTTAGGGGTTTTATTTTAACTTTTAACTTTTTTGTTCTCCTCCTCTTCCCCTTCTGTCTGTGTGCTACCATCACTGCAAAGGGAAGCCCAGGATTCCGGTCCTCATAAGGAAGACATCTGTTTTGGCTATCACCTCAGAGGAGGTCAGGAATGGGCTGTCGAAAACAACTGTCATACAGTAGGTAAGGGTGAAATCTAGCAAGTGGGTGTGTTTAATGGTAGGAATCTGTCTATAGAGAGATGCCCAGGCTGTGACTTCAGGGAACCTCTGTAACTGCTGAGACCCAGCAGAGTCATTGCATGCATGAGAAGAGCTGCGAGAGGGGCCTGCAGGAAGCATAAAGGGACTGTTGAGAATGAAGGAAGAACCAAGGAGCCAGAGCAACAGGAGCCTCAGATGCCACGAAACCAGAGCAGCACAGGGCAGGGAAACTCCCTCAGCTGCTGCTTGAATGAGAAATGTCTCTAAGCTGACTCTGCTGGAGTGTGCAGTGATGTGATGCTTTGGGGGAAGAGAATTAACTTTCTGCTGGTCTCCAATTCAGAGATCACCTGAAGGGGAAGACGTGAAGTGACCATCCCTAAGGGCACTGTTGATGATATGCAGTGGGCTGCACCTTAGCTCTGCCACGACCATCCCCCCTCTATGCAGGAGAAGGGTTGCAGAAGTGCTGCCTGGGTTATTAGGCTGTCTCAGCAGTGCATTTGTGATAGTTCCCCAAGGAGTCCAGTCTGAAGTAGCATAGACACACAGGCATAGAAGGCTTCCCCCTCCCAGAAGGCAGCTACAACAGCACTTCAGCTGGAGACAGAGCAGCTCTTTAAAAGAAAATGCTGCAGCTTCTCTTTCAAATGTCCCACTGGGCTCTTGAGGAGGTTTGCAGTCCTCCGCAAGGCTCTGAATGCTAAAGGATGCAGTAATGAGGCCCACTAATTCACAGCACTGTCCAGCCGTATAAACAGTAAGCGAGTGCAAAGGGTCCTTTGGTTGCAAAGCAGGATGTGGAAATCAGCTCTTTTCATAGTTTTCTTTATTCTCTTTTCTTGTTCTTAAGCCTTAAAAGGGGAGAGGAGATACATACCTTCATGCATACATAAAATAAGGCTTATTCAGATAATTTCCTAATTAGGCCTACAGAAAAGCCTGATCTCCTTCCATTTATACTGCTCTCAAACAAGCTGCTCCTGGTATCATGTTAGTATGAATGAATCACTCTCACTATAGACCTCCATATGGGTCTTGTAATTGGAATTTAGCATATTTGTAAAGCAAGGTCTATAGAAACACCCTTCTGTATAGCATCCTGTTACACTCAGGAGTTTAAAGATCCATAGGATATCAGACTAGAATAAGGTCTCCTGAGGCATGGGTAGATTTTTAAGTCCCCAGAGACCACTGTCACTTAAGCTATTTAGATGTGGCTGCAGATGTGCTGCCGTTCTTGGACCCTGGCAAAAAGATGGCATTGATGCAAAAGGGTGGGAGAAAGGAAGAGAATCTATAAATAATATTCATATATCTGTATCTTATCAATAAGTCCATCTGTATCTATCTTTCTATCTATAAGTGCATTTCCTTGCAACCCTCCTCTTGACATGTGTCTGTCATCTGCCCTTCAGCAGCAGCGGAGAATTCACCCTCCTCCTCATCCAGCTGGTCCTGATGCACAATGTTGGGTGAGTGCCAGTCATGTCCTGACCTGGGCTGGGTTCTGTTTGCCTTTCTCCAGCAAGGGAGCTTTTATAACCTCCACTTCTAATCTCATGCTTCAGGAGCTGGATGCTGGGAGAGAGATCGTGTGAGGAAAGAAACTCCCTTATGTATGTGCTGGGATTTCAAAATACAGCATGGCTGGTGCACTAGAGAGCAAAGCTGACTGGAGGTCACCCAGAAGATGCCTTTAGTGAGTTCCAGAGAGAAAGGCATGGCATGATGGTGCATATAATACCAGCAAACTAGTGGACCCTGAAGCAGAAGAGTGTCTTCAAGCTGATGATAACTCTGGAATATAGAAAAGACTGAGACTGAATGGCTAAAAGGGGGAAAGGTGCAGCAAGTGGCAGCTCATGGAGGGAGGAGCATGAGCTAAAGGTGAAGGGGAGATGACAATAGGGAATAGACCATCATAATGACAGAAAAAAGAATTAGGGGATTCAATGAAGAATCAGAGGAAATGTCTGAAGGGCCTTGATGCAAAGGTGAAACTGCCAAATCCATGATGTTGCTGATAAACATGAATAGCAAAAGGAAGGAATGAGGTATCTCAGGGACTGAGAGGAGGGCTGGCATTGAGGATTTTGAAGAAAGAAAAGCTACACTGAGATGCTAGAGAAAACCAGAAGCCCTGCCCTGAGGGAAAGGATAAAGAATAAAGCAGAGGGATTGATCTATGGAGAGAGGAGGGCCTGGGAGAGGAGGACAGCCAAGGGGAAACACTGGCAAGAAGAATTCACTTGCGGGAGAGCTAATGCCATGGACAGGGACTGCCTGCCAGATCTTGGCACTCTTTTCATTTGAGTCTGTCACTTTGCTGTAATTTCACCTCCATCTACCCTTTCTGCACCCACCTTGCTGAGTTTCTTAGGGATGACTCATTAAAAGGAAAAAAAGGCAAAAGAAAAGCAGTAGCCACCTATTTCTTATTTACTATGAAAGGGTAAGCTGTACTTTCTATTTGGGCTAGAAAATGCCTTTCAGAGCTCAGCTGGCATTGAATCTGTTTGTTCTTTCTCAGGCCTCTTGCTCTCCCTGCTCCTGTTTTTCACAGTTGCACCTAAGTGGAGGGCAAAGCCAATAATGGCCAGGTTGAGGGTGAACTTTCAAACCCTCAGTATTGGAGCAGGCTCAGAAGGAAACTAACAGAGGCTGCTCAGGCATAATGTAAGAGATGTCTGGAGACAGATGGGCATTTGGAGCTGAAACAAGAACAGGAAGACCATGAACTCTGAGGCAGCAGGAGGATTCTCTGCTAGTTCCAAGAAGCCACCAGTGATGTCTGAGGGATAAAGAGGGGTGCTAACAACATCCCCACATGTGGGATGGAGCCCAGGTAACAGTGGCCTTTCCCTTCATGGAGACGTGACCTCGGCACTGTGGTGACAGTGGGTGGCCATTAATGATGACAGCTTTATAAGCATATCTGTAATGCTGAGGCTTAGCTCCTGAACAGCTCCCAATGGGATTTTTAAATGCTATTAAACCAGCTGGGCAGTATTTTCTGTTCCATAACAACAGCAGTGGCAAGCTGTGTGCCAGTTTTCACTGTGCAGATGGATGTATGTGGACTCACACGTGTATGCATAAAACCTGGGAGGGCTGCAGTGCACTAAAAGCCTTCCCTGTTTTCCCAGGCTACTTTCTGATTTCAGGTCTGATCGGAGGAAGAAGGGAGCTGCAAACACAATGTCCTTTGAAAAAGAGGAGTGTATCTCCTGCTTATCCACAGAGATGGGGACACTGAGGCAGAAGCAGGCAGATGTTTCACTCCAACTTCTTTGCTACTCCTGGAAGAACATCTTTTTCCTGAGCTCACACGCTCAGCACTCATGGATGATGTTTTCCTCTGGAATAAAGAGTTTCTGATTACTCCAACTAGAGGGCAACAGATAAGCGGGGCCTTATGGCAGGTTGTAGTGGGAGAAACCAGGCTTAGATGAGTGGATATGAGGAGAGGTTTATCAAGAAAGCAGCTACAAGAAGCACGAGGATGTCAACCTTTGACGCTAGAGTACATCACTTTGAAATGGAAAATAAGAGTAAAATATCCCCATGTTTCACCTGGACAAATGCAATTTGAGAAAGGATATGTCTGGAGAAATCCAAGGAATGTGATTTGCCTGCTGGGAGGCGTTTTACAAGCCAAGAATCTCTGCTATCCCATACACCTACCTGCATCCCACACTCAGTTCTGGGAGTCACTCATCACTTTGCCAAGCTAAACCACACTTTCTCCTGGCAGAAGACTCACTACTCCATCTTACCCTTGTCTTGCCTCTGCCTGCCTTGTAGCACTAGTCCCTGCAGAGCAGCCAGGTCACCAGTATCTCTTTCATTTTGGGTTTGTACAGCCTTTTCCTTGGGATCCAGGGGACTTGTTTGTATTAACGTAATTGGCAAACACATTGTTCAAATATTAGCAGTGGCAGCAAAACCATTGTGTGGCACGAGTCAAGGCAAGCGGTCCCTTCACTTGCAACAGTTAAAACCTGGGCGCTGCTGCCAGGCATGTTAGGCATTGAATACAATCCAGAAAAGCCATCCAGCTCTGAAGCTGGCTCAGTCTTAGTCAGTATTCATTTGACTGGGGATAAAGCTACATATGAAGGCCTCTTTCTGCAACCAAAAGCAAGTGGTGAAACATCTGGCCTCATGTTCGGTTGCCTCTGGTGCAGGGAGTGAATGAAGTGGTCCTGGTGCAGGAGCAGGATTAAAGGAGTTTTGCGGAAGGGGCTTTCCTGTGTCTGCACACCAGGTCCATTGCATCCTTCCTCTGCATTAATTCCAGCCATGTTGTCCCAGGAAGAGGTGAAGCAGGAGGGTTGCAGAAGGCTGGAGAAAGGTTTGAATCAGCAGCTTTAGCAACCAGAGGAAAATGCCCTGATGGCTTTGCCACTGCCCTGTGATTATGTAAAATACAAGCAAGAAGATTTTCCAGATACTTTGTTAAATAGGACTTCATGGGAGATGTTCATAGCAATAAATCAAATTCCACAACCCCACTGAAATCAACGGCATTTTATGCCAGGTATGAACTGGGTCAATATTTTTATGATGATGCCTTCATTGATATACTGTTTGCCTAAAAAAAGGAATGAAAGCTATCATAAAGCTCAGGTTTTATGTTCAAATGTATGGACATGTGAATAATGCAGTTCGTATATGACAATAAAAAGGATGGAAGGAAGATCTTTTACATTCTTTATTGATTAATTTAATGTAGCAGACAATACCAAGTCAATGGCGTGATGAAGGGGCTGGGGTTGCCAAGTGCAAGTCTCTAACTTGGGTCAGACCAATGTGGTCAATGAAAGTGAGAATTTGGGTCATTAAGTTATTCATCTCCCTTCTGAGGCTGTGAAAAGAAGTGCCAAGAGGATCACATTGATCTCCAGATTACTTTCATGTAAAACTGAGTGCCCATAAGAGGAAGCTGAAGAAAGCATCTACGATGGTGAGGATTAATAGGAATGTACTTACGTCTCACTGCGCTGTATATAAAACCCCAGCCATCTCCTCCTTCACCCCACTGTCCAATGGTACCAAATTTCTTTGGTCTTTCAGGCAAATCCCCAGTTCTTGGAGACCTGTATTAAGGAAAAAGGATTGGTTTTGTATAAGAAAACATTTAGTGCTTTTTTAAAGTACATACAGTTGGAACAAAAATAACTCACATCTCCCTCCCCCCCCCCCATGATCCCAGCATATCCTTAAGATTTAAAACAGAGAAGCTACATCAACAAGAATTCAAAATGTGATTGTGAAAACCTCATGCATATTTGCAGCTATTCTCATGCTGCTTGAACACAAAAAGTTGGCCCTTCTCTGGATACAGGCACCGTATCTCCCGCTATAGCTCTGTTGGAGTCGAGATGAGCTACATAAGCAGACAATTTGGCCTTTCATTTTCTTCATGATCAGCAATCTAAAACGTAATCATTGGAGGCAGTGGGTGTTTGAACACAGTTATCTCTGTTTATGCTGACCCTTTCCCTTACTGCTGCACCCTGCATGTGCTATTTAAAGCCTTGGCAATAATACAGCCTGGAGATGGAGTGGCCCTCCACTGTGTCAGCGCCACCCAGACCACACTCTTGCTCACCTCGGCTGAGGCTGGACTACAACAGTAATAACCCCCTCCCAGCCTGCCCTCTCAATTCCACAAACACCTGCCATCTGAAAGAAATCCATCCAAATCCATCTACCTCAGGTATATCCCCCTGCTCTGCTCTCATGAGACCCTACTTGGAGTACTGTGTCCTCAGCATAATAGGGACATGGCGCAGAGGAGGCCATGAGGATGATCAGGAGCTGGAGCATTTCTCATACAAAGACAGGCTGAGAAAATTGGGGCTGTTCAGAGTGAAGCAGAAAAGCTCTGTGGAAAACTCATAGCAGCTTTTCAGTATTTGAAAGGGGCTACAAGGATGCCAGAGAGAGACTTTTCATCAGGGACTGTAGTGACAGGGCAAAGGTGATGGGTTTAAACTGAAACAGGGGAAGTTCAGGTTAGATATAAAGAAGTTTTTCCCTGCGAGGGTGATGAGGCATTGGAACAGGTTCTCCAAAGTGGTAAATGCTCTACCCCTGGCAGTGTTCAAGGCCAGGCTGGACAGAACCTTGGGTGACATGGTCTAGTGTGAGGTGTCCCTGCCCATGGAAGGGGGCTGGAACTGGTTGATCTTAAGGTCCTTTCCAGCTCAAACCATTCCATGATTCTATGTCACAGCAGTGCCATGTCTTCCCTTCTTCTATGGGTAAACTGAGGTACGGAAAGAACACCTCTACACTAAAAAAGAAGTATCTATAATAATAGAGATTTTGTCCCCAAACAATATATCCTGCTCATTGGAGTAATATTCTTCTTGCATCCAATCTCATGCTTCCACTGAAAGCCTGTGTTTAAATAAGAAGAGGGTGAAACCTGTGGTTTCAGCAAAGCGTTTCTGTCAGAACTGGAAAACCCTGGAGCATTGGGTACATTATTGTGTTCATTTCAAATCTGTGAAAATTAATGGGGGACAATAAGGAAATTAAAATCATTTAAGGCGAGTTTTTCTGTAAATACATAGAAACTCAAGGAGCTTGATGACCTGAGTCCTTTTATCTACACAACTGTTCTGTTAATGAAGCATTTTGTTGCTTATTTACCTTTACAAATACCCAAGCACAGCTTCACAGCAGGGTTTATCTTATTCCCCAGGAAGCGGAAAGTTTGTGTGTTTAGGGAAATGCTTTTATTTAATGTTTATACCAGGATACAGATCTGATTCACACGCAGAATTCTGTCCCACTATGATATCTCAATAAATCAACAGGATTGATGGCAGGAAAAGTTAAACATTAATGGAATTTTGTTGCAAAATAAAAGAGAGTTTGAAAATGCTCCAAATATTAAGTTAAAATCCTTCAGTTATGTCAATTTGTCTTATGATAATGATATTTTGGGGCACATTATTCTCTCCCATGGGCTTCAGAGTAGGGCTTACACCTGTCTACTGCAAAGGAAATGTTGAAGCAATTTCTGTGATGCTGATATTTTTCAGCTGATTTTTTTTTTCCATTTTGACAGAAACCAAATACTTCTTTGCAAATATTTTGATGGAAAATCCCTGGCACATTCCTACAATTCAATTAACTCAATTGGATTCCTTTAACGGTCTAAATTCCATGAAATCTAGCATCTCAAATCTGTGTCCAAGGAGAATATGTGAACATTTTCAGTGGGTTTATTATGTTTGGATCATGCTTGGTTGTGTCCCTGTGCCCCCCTGATTTCTGCTGTTCCCAGTGATGACTGAGCACTATTATGAATGCTCCCCATCTGAGCATCCTGCTGCTTCTTACATCCAGACAGTGATCTGAACTGGTGCTGTACATGGGACGAAAGGAAGGATTCCTTTGAGGAACATCATTTCAGATCAATATCAAAGATTTGTGACCACCCAGCCCTAAAATGCCATTTGTCTCCCATTTCCCCATCCCTGGAAAACTATTGAGAGCAGTCATATTCGTTGCTAGCCCATTGCCACTCATCTTTCCAGCATGTATATACTGACATACCTGTGACAACCACAGGAACAGGAGATCTTCAGATGCAGCTGCAGATCCTGGACCATTTGAGATGTTTTCAGGCTCCTTTTTCTATCTCTACAGCCTTAGTTCTTTGTTACGAAAAGCAACCACAAAACAGCTAGTTCAGCCACATGAAACTGAACACATCTCACTCTCCTGTTCCCTCCCTGGGGTTGTATTTCATACTGAGTTTTGATGAGCATGAAACATGTGCCTTTGCATGATCTAAAGTTAATATAATAACAGTGAGATCCTGAAAGTACTAGTAGGATAATATATGGGGAGAAAAAGGGACAGGGGAGAAAAAACAAGCAAGAGACAAAAGGAAGAGAAGATGATGAAAAAAATAAAGAAGAGGAAAAGAGGGACAGGAACAAAAAGGAAAAAATAAAGTGATGCAAAAGCAAAAATAGGGAAAGGATAAAAGCAAAAAGTGCAGGTGGAGGAGGCAAAACAGAGAAGATGAATGGATGGGCTGATGGAAGGTAAAAGAAGGGGAAAGCTGAGTAAGGAATGATGAAAGAACTCCAGAGTGATCAGTTTTGCAGGTGCATCTCAGCAGGTTGCCTCTGATCGGCTCTCTCAGGTACACAGCATGTTACCTGGACTAATTTCTAAAGGAAATGAAAAGGAAATGGACTTGTTATAATGAACACCATTAATTCACCCCTTCAGACTGCACTGTTTGAGCAGAAAGTATCAAACTGCTCAATTGTCATTTGCCTATTCCATTCTTCTCTGTTGCCTGTTGGAAATGACTGGTGAGCTCATACACCCCTGAGTAGCTGCACAGCCACTAATTAGCATATATATTGTTTGTCCTGGTACAAATTTATAGCAAACAGCAATATTTTACACTCCAGTAAAGTTAATAAATGAGGCTTTAGGCTATAAAAATTTCATGTGCTTTTGTGCAAAGGTCAATTATAAATAGTTAAGCACAGATTTATCCAAAATCTCCAGGCTTCAGTACTGGAAGAATAAACTATTTTTGGTCAGTTTGATTTGCCAGCTGGACAAATTCCTCTCATATAGCCTCTGAGACCTCTCTCCAAAAGTGTTTTCAACTGTAAGATGACAGATGTCCCATTTTAAGTTAGAGTAGGAAGATGCTCTGAAACGTTGGAGGTACAATAGGAGGACACTGGGCCAGGCTTGGGAAGACTTTAATGATTGGAGTTCTCTTCTCTGAGAAGCTCTGGGGTTAGGAAATCAGATGCATTCACTCAACAGCTCCAATTATGCTACGAAGGACAAAAACACAGGAAGAGCTAAACCCAAGGAATATGAAAGCCCTTTATTTCCAAGATAGAAAGAAATCTGTGTTTAAGGATATCACTCCTCAAGACTGAGAGTTTATAAGGTAGGGGATCAATGATATATGGATATACTTTCTTTCTAGTACACAGTGAGAGGAAAAGCGTTGATCTTTCCTGCAGAAGCCTGGTGTGTGGCAGTTTGACAAGGTAACTCAATCGGAGGACATTGGAGATTACAGGACGGAATAGACAGAACATTGAATGCAGGAGGCTGATACACTGTGAACAAGAGCATCTGAAGACTTGACACTGCAGGAGGTAGGAGAGGAGAAGGCTGGAGCCCAGATCACGAAGGAAGCAGTGTTAAGCAAACTGTCATCCAGGATTTGTCATCAGTGTTAACCTGGTAACCAGGCAACTGAGAGATATGCAAGAAGCTCACTGCATCATCCAGAGTGAAAGGATGTGTTTGGAAGGGATGAGAAAGGGCTCAAGAGCTTTGTGATTCATGGGATCAGCAGCTCATCATCAGGTTGACATCTCAGGGGAGACACACACAGAGACTCCATAGGGTAGATCATGGGGGATGCAGGAAAGCATGGAAATGAAGGGAAGAGATCAGCACAGACAGGGGCTGTGCAGAAGACCCTAAGCTTTAATCACTGCTACCACCAGCTACCTCTGAGCAGTTCCTGTAGTTGTTACTTTGGATTTGCTTTCCCTCTGCGGGGCTGTGCATCCAGTGTGTCTCTGTGAAGCTTCATTCTCAGCTATGGGTCATTTCCAGGCACTCACATCATCCCTCCACCACCCAGAGACCATGTCAGACACCTCCAGCTCCAGCAAACAGAGGCAGAGCCATTGGACTACAGTGAACTTCCTCACAGCAGCAGATGGGGATGGAGGGATAAAGTTGAAATAGACCATTGACATCCTAAGACTGCACAATTGCAGACTGGAGCATGAGGGCCTCCAGGTTGCAGTGATTTTATACAAGGAATGGTTTGAAGTTCCTACACAATAAAGAGAAGTTTGGCAGGAAAGGAAAAGCTGCGTACAGAAGAGCTGACATGAAGAATGCTTGGCAAATGGAGACAGAGAAGGGTTTTGGGACAAAGAAAGGGGTACAGAGAAAAGGTAGGAGAAAAGGGGAGATACATCATGCCACTAAAAGGGTTCTTAACTCTCCGCATGCATCCAGAAAGGAGACCAAATTTTGGCTTTCCTACTCATCCTGCTTTTTATCAGATCTCTGTGAAGAGCAGCAGTAGGAAGCACTCTGGACACCGCAGTCTTCCGTAATGGGCTTAGTGGTAAAGTTGACTGAAGCTAACCTGGTTCCATCATAATAGCCTATGAGTTCATTTCCCCACATTTCTACCCAACCCATTTTATCAATTGACATTCAGGGAGCTCTGAAGTAACAGACAGTTCAACAGACAGCAATAACATGACTGGAAAGGAGAAGCAGTCACCCAAGGTCAGCAGAACCCTTTGGCTGCTAGTGCCAGGGTCACACCAAACGGGCAGATACTCTGTTTTGCAAGAGGTTGCTCAGTGTACGAAGGAGGCCAGGTCTGAGCTGAGCTAGTCAGTGGGGGTCAGAGATGCATCTGGCACTCAAAAGATAAGGGATGCTGATGTCTGCACTTGGTCAGAAGAAGACAAAGCTCAGCAAAGAAGACAATTCAGCTGTGATTGTCATGTTGGCTTTGCTTCATTTGCAGTGCCTGTTAATTACACAAGGTTCATGTTGGGAACAGCTGGTGAGGTCTCTCCTTCTGTCCTGCTTCCACATGGGCTGCTTTGGTTGCGTTCTTTTCACGATTTCATTCCCAGGTTATTTGTTTTATCATTTCTCTCAAAGATGACCCAAGGCAGACCCTGGAGGTTCTTGTCTTGGTGTGTCCAGGCACGAGAGTTCTCATTCTTTCATCTCAAACCAAAAGGACTGACAAAAGAGGGGGAAGAAATAAACCAGCATCTTTTCCCTTTGAATGGTCTCAGGGCCCCTGTATTCTTCACATTACAGGGACTCCTAGAGACAGATGATGGAAGTGTTCAAATCCCAGGACAGAGCTTGGAGCAGCCCGGTCTAGCGAAAGGTGTCACAGACAGGGGGTTAGAACTGGACGAGCTTTCAGATCCCTTCAACTCAAACCTTTCTAGGATCCTACATTTGTGACTAGAAAGCTCACTTCAAGAAAATGCTTATACAGATGATTGCAAATATAACTCCTGGGATTACAAAGCATTTAAATAAAGTTTGTGAAGACTTCGAATACAACCTGGAGCTCATTGTAGAAGAGCAAAGCCTTGCATTTACCTGCCTGTTAAAAACATCTAGTGTGAAGGTGCTGTGCACAAACAAAAGTTACAAGTGTTATGACAGCACACCAGGGAATTCAGGAGAGGTCCTGCCAGCCTGAAGTTCAAGCAAAGTGAGCAGAAATCCAGGCCAAATGGGTACATATGGTAATATCCTGCTTAAGAGGAGATTTGGATGAGGGTGGCTACTGGCTGAGAAGAAAACAGCCACAGGAATGTCCTTTTGGGAGACAAAGTCACTTTCAGCGTCTCCCCTTTTCAACTGATGTGTCTTTCAACTTGCCACCGATGGTGTGGCTCCAGCCCTTCCCCTAATACTGCAGAAATCACCTGGTTTTCAAAGGACTGAATGCTGGACATTGCTGTAGCAAGGGCAGGATAGGAGTTGCATCAGCCCTGCTATTCTCAAGGCAAGAGGTGTTAGAGGAGGGCACACCCTTACTAGAGCACATCCGGCTCTGCTGTTGTTACTTCTACCTTGGAAGTGGGGCTGCACAGGGGGCTGGGAAGGAGCCTAAGGAGTATGAGAAGGGGTGTCCTGTGATCCACATCATCTCCTGTAGCTGCAGCTGTGGTGATGCGATTGGCTGATAGATAGAGGTTAACTGGCCATTGTCTTACCTGGGTATATTAACCTGTCGGGAGTCCTAAATCTCATATAGATTCAGAAATTTGAAAGCTCAGGCTGGTCTCATCAAAGATTTCTATGTTCTTATCCCTGCAAGGCAAAGGAAGTGTCCAAACACCCCTAGTTCACCTGTAATAAACAGCTGTGGTATGACACCCTGTTATTATATCTTCCCTGTGCTCAGTACTGCTCCACTCAAACATCTCTGAGGCATAGGGGGATGCTGGTGGTGATCGGGATCTTACTGCAATTCATTCCTCATCCAAATTCAACTCAGTGCATGCAGTTCACCTTGTGTGCTTTTGCTGGAGCAGAGTAAGGCCAGTGGCTCTTGGCAGGCACAAAGACAAGAGGTGGACACTGGAGACTCGTTACCTGAGAAGATAAATGACCACCGAGCTGTTGCAAATTTAAAACAAGCACAAATTACACCTCACTGTTTCCAGTGAAGTCAATAGTCAGGCTTGGACAGCAATAAGATTGCCTTCAGATCACAGTCTTATGTGGTGTAGCAAGTGTCATCTACACCCGGAGAAAGCTTAAACAGGAAAAATACCAGTCCTGTGTCAGTATGCAATAGGTACAGCCAGCAAGGCTGGGTCCCAGAGATGCTGGTCAAACCACTTTTCTCCTGGCAACAGCCATCCTCCAAGATCTGAATCTGCTCCAAGTCTAACCTCAGGTTCTGCTGTCCCTTCTCCACTGTGCTGAATGAGAAGAAATAAAACCATCCAAAGTTTGCCGTGGCCACAGATCTCATTTAACATAAGACAGTGTCAACATAAGGCAGCTTCCTCCCTGTATCAGGACTTGGAATCTCAGATAATATGAGGAGATGTATGGGGAAAGCAGGCTGTTAAAGTCCTGATCAGCCATTTGAGTAACTTATAGAATCCATTTGACTGAATAGCTGAAGGGGTTTGGGTAGTTGCGCTTGAGCTTATTCCCAAATCTTCTGCCATCATCAGTACCAGAGGGACAGAGCCTCAGCATCTTCAGTGGGAAAGTCAGTAGTGGGTCTCCACTGCTATTCACAAATCTAAATTACAAGTCCTTCCCTTTGAAATCTCCTTTCACTTGGGAGTAGAAGCATGGGCTCCAGGGTTTATGTTATGTTTTACTATTTTATTCCCACTCTTTCTTGTCTTCAAAAGGTGCTCCTCACAATGCAGGAGGAGGATCTATTTCTCAGTTTAAGAGGGGAAAAAAGTAAATGTGGAACAATACTTGACAAAATAAGCCTATAAGGGAAAAATCTTCCAGCAGTTTTGCCTTTTATTACCAGTTATTATGTACACCTCCTGCTCTGACATTATTTTATAATCTAAAATACTGCCAAGCAGTAAAACAACATTAAATACAAATATAGTTACCTCTTTGTGTGGCTTAATGATGGACACTTTGGCTAGGGTTACATGCAAGGTATAAGCAGCTGGTGTCCCTATTGCCTTCGACAACTGCTCTTATCCCCTGCTCTGACTCTGCCCCTCATTTCTATATGCTGCAGAGCTTATTTACTTGGCCAGCAGCTGGGAGCCTCCCAGCTGAGGGAGAAATGCGAGCATACAAAGCTATTTATTGTCATATATATACAACCTCTGACATCAATTTCATTTCTTGTTTTTATTGACCCATTTCATGCTTCTGAAGCCAATTTTCAAAGCCTGTTAGGGGCAGATGTGCTCTCACATCCTGGTTAAATGACCGCTCTTTTTGGAGCTCCAGAAGAGCACAACCAAGCAGCATCACCTTATAATCAGGGCTCAAACTCCCAGTGTCAGCTGCAGCACACCCCTTTCATGGAGTGGGAAAGCTTTTGGGGCCATACAGGGTAAAGCTGTGATAGGCAAAGAGGGTGGGTAAGGACTGGAACAGACGCAAGAGAAAGAAATGGAATTAAAAGAACGGGGGAATGTGATTTGCCATGACAAATGAAGATGGAAACACAGCAAGACAGAAGAGCAGGAGGGTAAGATGGTGTTAACATAAAAAGGGTGGTGTGGAGGTGATGGAGGTGAAAGAGTGAAGGTTTATGGGAAGGAGAAAAGAGAGAAGGCAAAACAAAAGGATTGCAAAATAAGCCTGAAGAAGGCAACAAAAGAAGGAAAATCATAGCAAAGAGACTTTGTCCTTATTCTTCATTGACCTGCTGGATCAGGTCTGTAGATAAGCAGTCTGGAACTGTGTTTTAGAGGTGTTTCTCACTCACTTATGCAAGTGTCAACATTCTGGGCTGCACCTGTAGATGGTGGCCTGGTAAGAGAACACTACAATAACTACTAATGTTGTAGTTACTACGGCAACTACAATGTGCAATAACACTACAGTGACTACCAAAAAGGTGCATTTCATCAAAGGGTTGGCTCCTCTTTTCCAGGACATTGCTCTAAGTGTGCATGAGAGTAACTTGGGGCTTTCTACACTGTCAATAACACTCCTGGCCTCAGGGCAAATACCCTGTGTCCAGCTTTGGGTCTTACTAGCCACATCCATGGGATTCATCCTCAGAAGGCTCAGCCCTGCAAACTGCTAATTCTTGCTCACAGTATATTCAGAGCTGAACAGGTACTTAAGTATTGCATGGAACTAGAGCCAGTATGCCCAGTACCTCACAGGATCAATCCCTATCAAAGCAACAGCTTAGGTTTTCAAGTTCTAGCCTGCAGCAGCTATTTTCGTGTGCACAGACATTGTGGATATTGTAAATAGAAACATAGATGATGAAGCAGCAGGAATGGAGGGAGTTTTACAAAAGTTCAGCTAAATTCTGCCATTATTACCCTATTACTGCGGCCAGACTCCCTTAGGAAGCTCCTAAGGAAAGTGCCTCAACCCATTCTGCTGTCTTGCAGCAGAACTGGGACCATGGATACACCCATTCCTGGGCCCTGCAGGCTCAAAGCCAGCAAGGGCTGAGCAGAGACTACAACCATCTCCTGCTTCCTCACTTGAAATCACTACCTGCCACCCCCAGCAACTGCTGAAATATGCTCTCCACACCTCCTCTGAGCTCCCCACTGTCAGAAACCACTCTGGATTTCCAATTTAACCCTCCAGGGACAGAGAGCCTGGAAGGAAGGAACACCAGCTTCCTAAAATGAATCTCTAAATCACTGTCATTTTTTGCCCTAAAAAACCCAGCCAAAACAATGTATATTTTCTGCAGACAAATGGAAGTCCAGAAGTGAATTCTCTCTTCATCTGATCACATCCCTCTAGAGAAATCTTGCTTATTGAGCTCATTATACTTTTTTTTATATATAAAGCATATTTCCTTTGGTATTTTTCATATTCAGTAAGGTAAAAATGCTAGTCTGAATGTTTTATTTCTGTGCAGAGAGCAAAACGATGTGTATACCAAGTCTTGAAGCCTTCTTGACTGAACATAACCACAGCGTACTCAGGAGGACCCAAGCCCAGGACATATCTTGACAGATGAGGCTGCAACCTCCTACTGCTACCACTGGGCTAAGGCAGAGGACTTGAGTCACCAGTTAGGAAATGTCATAGACTGACATTTCCAGGTCACTGTTGATGCAGCCATACTCACGATGGCATTAATGTTACATTAGCTCCCAGTTGGTCGAAATTATGATGCACCTCATATGAAGCATCATAGATAAGTGGACCTGAATGGATAGAGTCTAATTTACTCTCCATGTTCAGGGTCCAGGGGGCAGAAGTAACCCATCTTTCTACACACTGTGAAGCTCACAGGGTTTAATGATGTTCAGCTTTGGCCTGGTGATCCTATGCACCCTATGCAGTGAGTGAACTGCCAGTAGATTTATTGTGGTTCACCTGGGATTTTGAACAAACGACTGGTATAGATATTGCCTCTTTGCTATTGATTGTCCTGGGGTAAGTCTCACCATGAAGAAAGGCTCTGCTTATGTGAAAGTGATCTTTGACGAGGAGACTGAAATGAAATAGCAGAAAGCTCAGTAGCTGCAATGACATTACCTGTATGCCACACATAGAGAGGAAATGGTATGAATCGAGAGCTGAGCCCTACCTATCATCTATGCAGTGGGCTTCCTACATCTGGGGAATGTTATCCCAGATTTATGGAACAAAAGCACTGTGAAGAAGCCTCACTATCCTCTGCTTCCTCCCCCAGCTGGATTCAAATTGCGTATTCAGAAAGCAAGCCGAAATGGATTCCATTTAATAAATTCTGTTTGAAAGTAGGGAAGAGGTTTGCAGCCAGCAGAGGAGGGAAGCTCTGGAACAGCCTTCAGCAGGAGAAGTGGGTGGCAGCAGCAGCCTGACTGGTTTGATGATGAAGCTTGATCAGATTATGAGTGGGATTGTGTGGTGTGGTTGCCTGAGATAGCAGGGGACTGGATGCAATGACCTTTGGAGTTCTCTTTCCATCACGTGTTCTTCCACTGCAATAAAGTCACAGGATAGAATAGACAGAGTTCAAGTTTCTTCATGGAAACTACTTTAGTTTATGCCAGCTGAGAATCTGCCCTAGTGTGGCCAAAGTCAAGGCCAGCCACCTTTAATCCTTGTAATGTATCACAAGACCTCAGTCTTCTCTGCCTGGACCTGTCTTCCTGATAATACCCATGATGTCTTTATTCTGCAATGTCTTTTTCCATTGTAGAGATGTTAGCAATGGCCTCTCTGGTGGCCACATTCAAATATATATTTTTCCCTTTGTCTGGCAATAAAAGATCCCTTGAAAGAGCAAGGATGGTGGTGAGAATGTCAGGTGGGGTCACAAGGCACAGACATTACACAAAAGGGAGCAAAATAACAATGAGAAAATACCTCAAAACACATTCCAGAAATAACAGCCTAATTAATCCAGCTTTTGTTTGCTCAGTGGCTGAACCTCCTTTTCCTATGCTTAGGAATGACTACTGGGGAATATTAGATGGAACTTGACTTTGTTTCTAAGCTTTAGCCCTAACAACCTGCTTTGATAGAGAAAGGTGTATGAAATCAGGGGGACCAATCCACAGCATGTGAACTCTGGGTTGTGTCAGAAGTAACCAGCGCAACATGAGCATGGGATACAGAGTACTAACAATGTACTGCCTATTTTTATATATACGTCTACTTCACAGAGGGGCAGCATGGCCCCAATCAAAGTGCTAGATGGACTATAAACACAGAACAAGCCAGACAACCCGCAGCAGCTTAACAATTCAAGTTATGACACTGAAAAACAACTGCAGGAAAAAAATACTTGGCAAATATATATGAAGAATTGATGATTTCAGTTGTAGGAGGAGAAATCATGGAAAAGCAAAACGAGACTAATAATTGAGAAAGGATTTCTAAACTAAACTAGCCTAATAAATCTGTGGCTAGAAGTTAATCACTACAGTGCGCAGGTACAATAGAACTGGCCCTAAGCATGGCAAGTGACCCAGTGTGCATGTACCAGTCAGGACAAGTCAGAGTTGAGGAGTTAAGTGAGAACCAAAGGTTTGTTTCCCTCCTGTATGAAACTCTCCCAACCCATTGCTCATCAGGCAGCAGATGTCTCAGTGCCCATTCCTGATAGGAATGAACTGGGTTTGTAGACCTTTAAGCTTTGTAAGACTTCCAGCTTTATAGGGCTTTCTTCTGTGGTCAGCCAAAATGGCATCTGTTGTGCTATTGTTTCTCTAGAGGTCTTCAGAATTCTGCTATGCAGGCATTGCTAGTTTAAACTGGCAGTGCTGGACTTAGCCCTGTGCATTTCAGGATACCAAAAGAAGGATCTAGTTTTATAACCCCATCAGATTTGTTCAAGCTGCAGAGGAAAGTGAGCCCAGTTGCACATTTTTTGGATTAATTAAGCCCATGTGCAGCAGCTCAAGGGTACAAAAGCTTTGATTGTTCTTACTGCCCCATGTAACCAAGAAACACCTCTGCATTTGCCATAGCGCTGGCAGAGAGATATCGCTCCATCTAACCCTGTGAAGGGGCAGGTTAGAAGAGGAAAGATGCCAGGTCAGGACTTGGCAACTCAAACTATAGATATAGAAGAGGGAATGATGCTCCCAGATGGATTTCCTGCTCTTGCCAGCACACACAGCAGTGTGTTTTCTGTGCATCCGCACTGCTAGTGAGGAAAGACAAAACTAAAACTCCGCTTTTAAGAAGCCTCAGCAGCTGTCCAAGGACAAGAGTTTACTCAATTGCTGTATCAGTACATTAAAAGATAGTTGCTATCTCACTATCTGCCCTAGTGAAACATGTAGTACTCATTTGCCCTTGAAAGCAGCCATGCCCTTGCAAAATGTTTAGAGTAGTCTTGTGTTGGATGAACCACGTATGTATTTTCTCCTGCCCCCCCAAAAGCCAGCATCCCCCTTGCCTTCCTACTAGTCACGACAGAGCTCCTTCTTTGCAACTCATGTTTGCACTCATTTGTTTCCCCTCAGACAGCCTTTAAGACACAGCATTCAGTGACCACTGGCAAAGGAATGAGAATAGCTCAAGGACTAGGCAACAGCAGTGACAAATTGGTTTACTCTTCTGACACTGGGGGTTTTGAGTAGGGAAAAGGGAATTTATTAGCCTGAACTTACTTATGCATCTGAAATATGCTTTGTAATCTCTGATGTCATTTGAAAGACTTCGAGCTTGTTTATTAAGGCTTGTCTATTATTGTCTTGGAATGCAGAAAGTTTTGCCCAAATGGATGGAAGTGTCTGTTGAGGAATAAACTTGTTATAACGATATGTTGGGATTTTAATAGATTATCTTTTTAACAGCTAAATATACATGTTCATTTCTGTATGGATGTGTTCAGCTCTGCCGGGAAAAGGAAGAGCAGACACAGTCACAACGACACTTCCCAGCACGAAAATATCCAGCCTTTTCCCAGTGAAAAGAGATCATGCAAAGAAAGTATTTTTCCCACTTTGCTCCTCTTAAACTGAACAGAAATAGCCGAGGAGATGGGCATGATTCTCGAAAGTACAAAGTGATAATAACTATGATTTTTGGGTTCACTATTGTGTGTTTTCTTAGCGCCTCTCCTGCCCTCCAGCACACACACCCCCATGAGCACCGTCACCCGAACCAAACGAAATCTGGTGTTCAAACTCAATTAAAGCTCCACCAACATCAATTCCAGATTGAGGATGCCACATGGACTCGTCACTACACTGCTGACTCAACGATTCATTCTGAACGTTTACGGTAAATGATCTAAAATGCGCACTCACCTAATAACGGAGGACTCGCTGCTCCGAGGAGGACCAGTTCCGTTTCTCCCCCGGTTCAATCTGATCAGTAGTCACATGCAGTCCGCAGCCGCTCCTTGGCTGAGGACCCCACTTTTAGCCCTATTGGTAGCTGTGGGTGGAAGCTTTCATGGGCTTTTGTCAGGACTTTTGTTGCGTATTTAACAGGTCTTTGACAGTTCTTTACGAGGTCTTTGTGAGGGCCAAGAGCACATGCCCCTTCGGGGGTCCCCAGGAGAATGGCACAGGAATTACCGCAATGATTTCCCATGTGGAACTCAAGACACTGAGCCGCTTTTTTGCAAAGCCTGTGAGACCTACTGATGCAAAGCCCTATCAGGTGGGTTTTGTTACCATCGTTGAATTCCTCACTGATTTCAAAATCAAGAACAGGTTATAAAACAGGAGAACTTTTCCATTAGGATCTACATAACCATTTCTTCAAGAACATTTGTATATTTGACTCTTTTAGCTGCTCATCCCCACTCAGTGCACTGCCAGAACAGCATTTCCAGTGTTCTCATGTCTCCTCTGTATCCTGACCTCAGCGGGATGGTCCTAGTGCGGCCTCAGAAAACTGCATGTTCCCTCCTCCGCTTTCTTTTTATGCCTGATGCTATCTTCTGTTATCTTAATTATATGCTTTAAGGATGCCTGCTGCAGAGATCATTGATGGAGTTTGATGTTTGTTAATATCACGTTGTGTTATGAAAATCTGGTACATTAAGACCTTGGTGTCTTTCCAAATTATTCCGAAGATATAAAAAACTTAATAAGCAACCCACTTTAACTAATACAGACTAATGGGTTGAGAAGGAAGAGAGTGAGTTTGGGAACACGTTGATTTGAGGGGTTGTGAGTAAATGATTAAAAAACCCCTTGACTTGGACTCGCTATCGAAGGTCAGGATTTAGTGTCAAAATTAGGGTTAGTACTGGTGGGGTTAGTAGATACCAATTTGTGGTCAGATCAAGTCAACCTTCATGCTTGTATTTAATTTTTCCCTAACCAGCAATTTGTCTTTAAATGCAAACACTTAGCTAAATCAGATGCAGATGGTTGTTTTTATCAAATGAATGCTGCTTTATCACTTTAAAAGCTTTTGGGTTTAGTCAAGTGAAGGAAGTGGGCAGCAATCCCTTGTTTTTGAAAGAAGAAGAGCATATGCTTTTTAATTTGAAATGTAGCACTAATAGCATTATCCACAGGGGGATAGGCTGTGCTATTGTGGCTTGTGGATAATGCATTTATGCTCAAATATCCTTTATTCCCTCCTGAGTGAAAGAATTTAACAGCATATTGTATTACCATGCCATGGAGAATATAGTTTACTCTAAAAGTGAATTTTTTGACAGTATTAACTCTTATAACTCTGTGTTGAAAAAAAACCCCCTTCAACCTATCATGAACAATGAAATAATACTGTCAAGGGGAGATCTGGAGATAATGCAGACAAGAGCCAGAGACAGCTTCCAAAATAGCTTTACTGACATATCCTTTCCTTCAGTTTCCCAGTCTCTGCTCTCTCCTCCCCAGAAGTTGGTGCTCATGCTACAATGGTGCCAAGCCGGGGGTGCAGCGACATGGAGAGAAGCAGGCTTGAGACAAGCAAACTCAGTCCATTTGTGATTTCTTCTAGCAAACTCCTTCTCCCCAGGCTGTAAGACAAATGGTTTAATAACCCAGAATGCTGTGCTCTTTGCTTCAGCAAAGTTGACTCTCTGCATTCAGCCTTATTCACAGGTATCTTCAACAACCTCCTGGGAAAATGCTGAACAAACGGAGATCACGGCTTGGAGGCCCGGGGCTGGCCTTGCATTGTTTGCTTTTTATTGTAAGGCTTATCTGGCTGTGTCATATGGTTAAAAACTGGAGCCTTGCCTCCAAGATAGCAGTAGGAAGGCAACAAAAGCTTGTGCGTATTTGTCTTCGGGTCAGTTTTATAAATGAATGTACTGATGCAGCCCTCAACGAAAATGCAAGGGAGAAACTACACGAGAGAGCAAGAGCAGCTCCTGACTTCTTTCCCATCATGTGGTTTTCTGGAAATGAAAAATCTGAACACTGCTCTCACACTCTCTCAGCAGAGAACTGGCTGCACTCCAATAAGCGTGTGAAGCTTCCACTCTGAAGCAGCAAGCATGGCCTTGGCTAGCCCGGCTAGAGGTGTGTTTGAAAATGAAACCATGTCTTGTACTCAGTTCCCACCTGCCCCAGGACCTTGGGCTGTCCTAATGGTGTCAGGGACAATATGCCAAGCCTGCTAGAGATTTCAAAAGACAATCAGGTGATTAAGGATGAGAAGCTCAGTGGCAAGAAGGTATCACAGCCTATAGGGAGCAATGTTCAAGTGGGGTAACAAAGGAGAGAGATGGGGGTTTTGAAATCAAACTGGACTCTGAGTGCTTACCCTCTGTTTAGTATCAGGAAACACAACAAGTATTCCTGCTTATCCTGCTTTCAGCTGGGATAGAGTTAACCACAACACTGCTGGCTCCCAGGAGAATTCAGCCGAGGCCACAGCTTGAACCTGAGCTGACCCACTGATGGACTGCAGTTACTTCAGTGCTGTTCCTGCAGCCCCACTTGCTGCAGCCCCCCTTGCTGCAGCCCCACTTGCTGCAGCCCCACTTGCTGCAGCTCCACTTGCAGGATTCACAGAACAACAGCGGTTTGGTGTCCATCACAGTGCTTCACCATGAAGCGCGGTAATATCTATGTCTTCTTCAGCAAAGTGAGGATTAAATTTACCCAGCTGTAGCTATGTGAAACTTTAGATGTCTAAGCCAGTGATCTAGCCCTCCTCTACAGGCTGTGAGGAGAAAGGGAGGCATCTCCAGAGAATGAGTCACCTCTTCCTATGTACAGTGTCTAAAGTGGGTGGGATGACTCATCCTCCCAAGGTAACAGCCTCTCTTTCCATTGCTTAAATGACTAGTTCCAACTGAAAGCCGAACTTTACTGGCAGAAATTAACCATCTTCAGTGTTACCTGCATTTGTCTCAAGTTATTTTCATAAAGGCAGAGCAAGGGGAGTAGCCTTCAAAGGACTATTTTGTGCTTTCATCTGGAATCTGCACTTCTTTGTCTTCCAAAAATGGTTTGCTCAAGTTTCTTGGAGTCAGAGAAACTAAAGCCTGTTGGAAACAAAGTCACTTGACCCATCCCCAGTCCACAGGCAGAAAAGTGCAATTAAGTTTTGTTATACTTAACGTTTCTTCCTTTCAATAACATCTTCCAACAGTCAGTAAGAACATTTCAGTTGTCTTCAACAGGCTTTTATCCAAGCCTGCGGAGAGAGCAATAGAGAGAATTCAGCTGCAGAGGAAAATCAACAGAGGGGAAAGGTAATGACACGAGAGAGCTTAAAGACGTAATTGTGAGAGGGTGGAGAGGGGGAAACAAAGAGGGATGTTTTAAAGATTGAGTAGTGGAGGAACACTGAGGCAATGCTCAGCGAAGAGGAGATCTGGGCAGGTGGAGAGGGACAAACTCATACCCTTGAAATACGCATCTCTCCAGTGCTGCAGCATCACTTCAATTTGAAAATGCCTAACTGCTCTTCAGTTTAATCATTGCTGCACTTTTGGGTATAAGATGAATAATTAAGCCTGGGAGTAGAATACAGCAAGTGTTAATAGGGCAGAAGGTACTGCAAAGTCCTTATAAAAAGCTGTGCTTGCAGTATGAAGTGGCTGCTGTTCTCTGCGTCCCCAATCACGAAGTGAGGAACATGAAAGTACTAAACTAAATGAAGTGCGTCTGTATCCATTGTGATGCACCTATTTCCCCCTGCGTTTGATGCTATAGCTTGCTAAATAATACTCCATCTCTAGCAGAGGATGAACAATGTAATTCTAAATTGTCCTTCCAAATCAAATCAGGACAGACATCCTGCACTGCCTGCCCTTCCATGCCTGCACCTGCAGATTCCCACAAGCAAAGTCTTCTCCCTAATGGAAGTTAATGCTTAAGGAAAGTATCTCGTGCCTTAAAAGGTCAATTCAGTCTGAAGTGGCAGTGATATGAAGTCCCTTCTCTTTGGTGAGTTCAAGATTGCTTCCTGTTGCTGCCAGAGGATGAAAAATGAGGAAATGAATGGCCACTTCAAGCTATGAGAGGCGACAATTAAACAGCATCTGAAAAGACATGGGGCTGGCCACATTGCCCAGGCACCTTGCAGCGTTGCTCATACAAGAGAAAGCACAGCAAGGAAAAGCTTTAACAGGAATAAGATGCAGCCATTAACCTGTGCACAAAGTTATTTCAGTTTGCTGCTCTGCCTGTTGTTTTCCCCTCCATCTGAAGTGTCTCTTTCCCTGAGCACAGTTACCAGGCTGTGGACCACCAGGACAACAAAGAAGTAACTCAAAGAAAGCAAGTCCTATCTGAATCACCAAAAATGTATTCAGAGACAGTGGTGGAGGAGTGTTCAGACTGAGTGTGTCACACCAGCAAATGCAAAGCTCCTCTTTTAGGTCTCCTTTTTCTGCATGCAGCCAGTTAAACAGAGCTATATAAACTAATCAAATTAGGCTGGAAAGGCAGATTGCTATTTTTAAATACTTGGGAAATGTTTGGGAATGGGATGTCATAAAGAGGGAGGTCAATAAGTAAAAAGGAGTTTATTTTTAACTATTGCAGATAAGGTATTTTTAGAGCAATCACCTGAAAGCTCCATGAACTCCACAGAATGATAAGCACTGCTCACCACAGCAGCAGTAACGGGAGCTGAGCTGCAGCCTGGCTCAGCCCCATCTTCCTTTGCTTCTTTCTAATGATTTTTCAGTGCAATGGTTTTACCTCTTTCCATTCTATTGCACCTCCTGTCCTTACTGCTGTCAGAGGCGGTACCTCAGGGGTACCTCAGAAACTGATCCTCCTAAGGAGATTTGAAGAGGTTTTCAGTTGTTGCTAAGTTGTTGCTATTTCCCCCCACATTTGCTTTGCTTTTCATCCTTCTCTTTTTGACTGGTCTCCTCTCACCTCCACACTAAGTGGAAGACATGAGCCTCTAAAGGCAGGCATGTGTGAAAAGAAACCAGAGGTTGACTTCTAAAAGGGCTGGAGGACATTGGGATTGGGGTACACATCTGTCTGAAACATCATAAAGGGATGCCACATATAGAGCAGTGTGTAGGGATGCTTCCTGAGGAGCATTGCCGCCATCCATCAGAGCCCTGTGCAACAAATCTCCATGCTGGAGACAGCAGAGACAGGCAGAACTGCCTGAGGAGTCTGTGTATGCTTGCCTGTGGTGGGAGAGAGGGGTATCACTGAGGTTTTAATTTCACTTTTGTCTCTTTTTGCGCACTATCACACACAGCTTCACCAATTATCTGTATCACATTGTCAGCAAGAGACAGGCACAACACCTTTTGTCATAGTCTGGACAATGGTCCAGGCAAATCTAGGTGAAGGAAAGCACATTTAGATCAGGATGAACTTAGAAAAGGCTTCCCACAGACATTCCCCACTAATGCTGCAGACAAAAGCATGGGATGCACTGACCATACCATTTGATCTCTACTCTTCTTAGAAAGAGACAGATCTTCAAGGTGATTCAGCATCAATCAGGCTATGCCAGAAGCTCTGAATCTAAACCACATGCTTTCAAAGGTAAGGGAAGATGTCTGACTGTCTCACTCAACCTGAATTGGCATTTTTCCCTCCTGAATGCCAAGCTTTTCAGTGCGTCATTACACTGATCTGTTGCCATAATTTGGGGAAAACAACTGTTTTGGAGCCATCTTCCTATCTGTTATCTTATGCTGATTGTCTTACTGCATCTTGCCGGCCTTTGCCTTCATGGTTTTTTAAAGTGTGGGCAATGAGAAGAGGTTTTTCTTTCTTTCAAGGATCAAAGCAAAGCATAGAAGATGCCAAATGATAAATATTTGACTTTGAAACATGAAAAAGAACAGAAAGAGCTGCATCAAGGGAATAAATCTTTGGGGATATCCTGCAGTCTGCATGTGTTTTTTGTATTGCTGAGATAGCTGTGGATGCGGCTTGTAAAGAAGCTGGTTTTACAAGGAAACAGAATCAACCAGAAGACCTCTGGGAAATCACAGAATATGTGTCCACTTTATGGTTTATATAAAATTAAATGATTTTTTTCTTCTTAGAGATATTGATCCTTGTTCTTTTATTATAATTATTACTCCTTTTTTTCCCCTACTCTTGATTGTCCATATCCTGTCTTTCAGGTCCCTTGTTTGAATTGGTCTTATTTATGTGAAAAAGGTTGATAACTCACATCTCTTCTCTCTTTTGCTCTCAATAATTACAGGTCTCCTAGGAAAGCTGGCCTTCAGCGAAATTTTGTAAAGGGTTTGAAAGATTTTATTAGGAAAGATTTGGATCCTGCACAATTATCAGTTCTGAAAGGTGCTTTGCTCACCCTCCTCCAGTGGATGTGCTATTGATCATCTCACAAAAGGAAGGCATGTACTTAGAGAGAGAAAAGTTGAGGCATGGTTGTCTTTTTTACATCAATGACAAAATTGCATCTAATGCTCACCTCATTCACCTGAACTCCACTGGTCTGCACTAATTAAGGTGGAGCAAGCAGGGCTGGTTAATAAAGAACACTGCAATTCAGCTTGTGCTGGCCAGTGATTGCAGCAAGAGGAAAAACCCAATAACTGATTCAAAAGATGAGCTTTTATTAACAGAAATATCTAGGGCTTTTTTTCCCTGATTGTACAGCGCACACTGTAAAACCCTGCCACTATCAATAGCTTAGATATAAGACTCAAAATACTTTCTCTCCCTTTTAAGTTGAATTCTAAGTGATAAAGTTGTGCTTTGAAACACTGCAGATGATCATCATCATTCTGCCTTCTATTTGGAAAAAACCCCACTGTTCTGCTTGACCATATGTGCCATCATTTCATCCAAGGTCTTATCCCCAGGGCAATCACACACAATAGCTGATTCCTTTTAGAGCTATCACTTTGGTCCCCTCAATTTAAACACTAGTGTAATTTACATAGTATTTTGCTGCTGTGTCTATTTTAGATATCTAAGTTTGGTTGTCTCTATCCAGGACAGCTCTTCACCACTATCAGAACAGTCTTTATTCTTTCACATCACCACCAGACATCCTCAAGACATGTCCTGCAGTAAGCAGCATG
Source organism: Psittacus erithacus (assembly GCA_009867235.2). NCBI lineage: Eukaryota > Metazoa > Chordata > Aves > Psittaciformes > Psittacidae > Psittacus > Psittacus erithacus. The sequence goes on from WYDI02033082.1 coordinate 128,710, forward strand.
TCCTCTGTGTAACCCAACTCCTTTCCTACATCCACCTCTTTAAGGTGAAAACAAATACAGACAAAATCACTTTCTGGGACAGTAGGAATATACATAAAGAGAAAAGCCAGTTTGGGTGCTGTGTGATGTTTTCCCATCATGGCTGATTACCTTCCTAGAGCATTAGGCATGGAAAGTGTGATGGACATAAACTTTTTCAGACTGGCCTGATCATGAAGCAAACCCTGGCATCCCAGCCCTGTCTGGATCAGCCTATTGCAGCCATGTAGACAGGAGACAGAGTAACTCTTTCCTCCAAGGCCACTCAGGAGCAGTAAGAAAGGTCTATGTGCCTACTTTTCACACCCCATTAGCCCAGATGCGATGAACTTCACTTCTCATAACCAGCTCTGCTGCTAGAGCTGACCAAATTCTTTTCCCCAGCTGAACAGTTTTCTCTTACAGAAATGTAAATTCAGCAAAATACAATTTTTTTAGTTGATATTTTTAATGGGAAATCATTGAAACACTTCATTTCCATTTTAGTATCTGGCCAGTTCTGTCTCATCTGGCATGAAGTAATCAAAACCCAACCAAGAAGCCATTGTCTCCTTCAATCATTTACCAGTTTCCCTTCAAGAAGGCTGTCCTGAGATTTCCAAGCTGAAATATGATGGGATGTAGCCTTTCACCCTCAACTTTAAGAATGGCATTTTCCATTTAAGTTTAAAACCTTCCTCCTCAGAATGAAAACATTGCTGCAGAAAGCTGCATTTCTAAGGATGAACAGCGTCTTGCACCACCTGAATCACAGGAAGAATGGTTTGACACAAGGCTTTTAAAGAATTAACAGTTGCCACAACAGGACTCCCTCTTAAGCAGCCAAGGCGCTGCAGAGAGGAGTTGGTACAGGGAGCCCTGCGTGGTTTAGGCTTTATATAGTGACAGATTTCTTTGCATAATGTATTTTGGGTGAAGCTTCAGGTTTATTTTATACTTAACTGGTGTCAGGAAAGTATCTATTAAGTCTTCAGAGAAAAAAAAGAGTGAAGGTTTTTTAATCAGCTTATTGCAGCCTTCCATGGATTATAAAGCAGATATATAGCAGGAAACCTGGAATCCTGCAGAAGTCTGTTGTAAAGTGACAGATTCAGGTCAGTGCTGTTCATGAAGAGCCAGATTGATATGCAATGCATAATGATGGGAGAAATGTCATTGTTGTTTTACAGGAGAGCACAGAAAGGTGGGATATGCCAGGTTTGTTAGAACAATTGGGTTTCCTGGAGTTTAATAGTTTAACACCTAGCCCCTGGCCAATACCTCATGTTTCAGAGAAAATTGGGCTATTCTTCGATTGGTGAATGAAGTAGTCACACAATAGATATATGGTTTTGGCCCTTTAGTTACCTTCATCCTGGCAACAAGGCCTAAATTGCCCAGTTAACTCCTGCTTCTGTAGATACAGACTTTGAAGATCACTGACAAGCGCTGGATATGTCCTTTGCTTTGGCCCTGGACTAAGTATGTGACCATAGGTAACTTTCAACATCTCTTTCTGCCCCCTTTCTTGTTTTAAACCAATACTTTTTGGAGCATGAGTTTCTCACGTCCATGTAATTTATTTCTTGTTCTAAATTTGCTTGATTTTCATTAACTGGCTCCTATAATAAACACACAAGTAATGCTGACCTGAAGGAAATGCTGCTCACCCTATAAAGAGTACCAGAGAGGTGAAAAAACACTTTGTAAGTGGGAATAGATGCAAAGTAGCAAAAGCAATGGCTCCTGTTCTGCATTTCCTGGGAAGAAAGGGCAGAAGAAAACCACGGCTCTGGGGTCTTGGTGCATGACTGTAGTCCCCTAGTGCTGCATTAGAGATTCTAATTCTCATTAAGAAGCGATGCAGTGCACACATATTGTGCACTACACTGGCTGCTCCAGGGTGCAATGTAAGCATTCATCTCGGTTGAAGTGGCTCTCTGTATGCTCCATCACAGCTGCCTGGGCTTGCTGAACCCAACCCAGCCACTGAGATTAAAAAAGTAATTCAGGCTGGCAAGTTGGGTTTTGATCTCTGGATTCCTGGGCCTTCACAGCCCTGAGATGTGGGATCCCCCCAGAGCTTGACACACATTTCCAGTTATTGAGAACTCTGAACTCGAGCCAGACAAATGCATGGGCATGATCTTAACTGCTGTGGTTTTGAACAGTCCCTTTGACTTTCATGCATCTGCCTGCATACATGCAAACAGTGCTGCAATTCTTCTTGCTCCGCACCTTGCAGGGCTGAGCTCTTCACTAATCCTTTTAAACCCAAGTCTATTGACTTTCAAAGCAACCCGCAAGGGTTTCTTATCTACATTCCCTTAGCAAGCTGCTTCCTTAGGCTGAGCCTTTTTGCATTAGTCTTCAACCAGAGTTGATTTTGAGCAATGAACATGATTTAATTTTCATATCAAGAGAGACTGAAAGTATGGAGAGAGTTCCCAAGTATCCTTGAGTAAGTCAGGAGTGAACTCCCTTCATTATGCTGCATATAAAGCACAGGAAGATCAGAAGCAGTGCCTTAAATCCAGCCCAGCCAATATCCACGTTTTTCTTTCTCATCCTGGGATGAATCTTAACAGAACTCTGAGTTTAAATGTCTTATGAAAGTTTGGAATCCAGATCTCAGCAGTTAGATGCATGACATTTGGATAATATAATCCTGTCATCACACTGCAGAACAAGATTCAGTCCTAAACTATACCACAGCCCAACTCAGAGGGAGATACTGCATGCTGCTAAGAAGCCTGACCCCAACAGACTGTAGAAAGGCTTCTGTTTGCACCAAATCAGACAAAGCCAGTTCTTTGAGGCTTGACCTAAGCTTTTGGGATGTCAGAAGTCTGAAACAAAATCCACATCGCAGTAGCACATCATTCTATGTCTTTCTGAAGGTCACTATTAATGCGCATGAGAGTGAGACACTCAGACATCAGGATATGTTTGTTAGTGGAAATAAAAGCATACCTGGAATAACTATTCCCACCCTGTTGTCTCTCCTTCTCTTCACACAATGGTCAGTCTAAATATAGACTCAAGACAGACTCTGGTTCCAGCTCTATGCACGTTTTGCCATAGCAAGGCAGTATTTGTCCTTCTTGGGCTTCCCTTTCTCACCTACAAAAATCAGGCTACCCCTAAAATGGTTACATCTATATCAGTGACAAGCATGTATTATTTGCATGTATACCCAGGACCAAACACAACGAAAATTGGATTGTAATAGAGACGCCACAATAAAGATTAATAGATTGATTGATAAATTAATAATTATAAATATTATAATAATTAATAATATAATTAGTAATAACGATAATGAACATAAAGATTAATAGACATCTATTAATAAATCAAGTTAGTAAATTACAATCACATCATTATCCAGGTGCTCCTTCCTCTGTTCCTGGCCGCACCTTTGAGAACTCCTGACCTTCAGCACCCCTTGGTATAACACTGTTCAAGGAGATCTGTGAGCACTTTGGAAAACCATCCCAGCTAGTTTTTCTTTCCTATTTAGATAAATCTATGTTCTAGACAACATGACTGACAGTACTAAAAAGCAGGGGTAGCTCAAAAAGTAGTATCCATCCCATCTGTTTTAAGAAGAAAAATTTGACATTAAAACCTCTTTTTTTAGGCCTCCCTTAAAATTTTAGTTGAAATAATTCAGTTGGACATTTTCTACTGGAAGATGCTGTGTTGTAAAAAGCAACTCACAGCAATTTATCACTGACAAAAGCATCCCTAATAAACAGAGTGATTCTGTGTGCTTTTCCCATTTCATTTTGCTGCTTTGTTCCGTTCACTTTGGTTGACTTTTTCTGTGGCATTAACATATTATTTTAAGCTGCATTTACGTGATGTGTGTTATATGTAATAGCTCATGAGCTGGTTTTGTTCATTACTGAGCCAAAACTGAAAAGAGGGGATGTTGAGAGACGGGATGGGCTTGGGGAGTGAGAGGGGTCCTCCCTGAGCAGTAAGGTCAGTAATGCAATTTCTTTTGTGCCTTCCTATGTCTGTTCAGGGTCACCTAACCAGATCTCACTCCTCCACAGATTCTCCAGCCATAATTATTTCTTTCTAGCAATACCTTTTGTAGTTCTCCTGGGGAAGGACCCATGGCCTGTTTTTTCCTAGGTCTCTACACAAGGCCACATTTTTTCCTTCTTGTCTGAAAAACAAGTATTGAAGGCCAGCAGGAACCATCCAGTGATTACACTGCTGTGCAGATAAACACTAAAGATGGGGACACAAAATGGTGTGTGTGGGACTACTTTGCAGGTGTCTTTAATAACACTAAGCTCCTTTAAGGTGTTTAGCTAGCTACATCCCATCTCGTGTCCTGCTAAACTTAATCCAGCTCAGACTGGAAAGACTATTCTATGATACCCCTGCGGTGAGACCCACTCTTACCACAGTGGCTGGTGATACATTTGTCAGTATTTACCTGAGAAGCTGAAGAGTTGGTACCACTGCTCACTGGTTTCTTGTGATCAGGATACATATGGCCAGCCTTGTATGTGAGAAGGTTCATTTTGGACATCCAAAGGGCACAGACTGGTACCATTTGGAGATTTTTTTCTTGTTACACAAAAGGGAAGTCATTTTCGGTTGAAGAATGTATTTGCACAAAGCACCCATCTCTTGCCAGTTGAAAATTCAGGAGGAAGGACTGAAATTTCCAATAAGGTTTTTACATAGCTTTTTAGTCCCCACTGTTTTCCATATTTATTTAATTTACATAAGGGTAATAATCCTGGTGACATTAAGAGAAGCAGTTTTAGACTACGGAGAAAAGATTACTGGAAGAAGTCACAAAGGAAATGTGAAGGGATGTTCATTGATATGTGGATTAGAAAAAGTATCTTTGTCAAGAAGGTCTAGAATCTGACTGGACCCAGCAGATCCAATGTATCATTTCAAACATCCCAGCGTAGAAAGAACACGGAAATGTCTCCCTTATGACCTCATGCCTGTCTCATCTATCTCCTTTCTGCCTTTCCCCTAACACACACCCCACTGACCACCACCCTCTGTCTCTGCTTTCAGACAAGGAACTTCAGCACCTAATCCTTGTGCTATTCTTTTCCTTTCAACAAGCATCAGGGTATATTCATCAAGGAATGTGCTTTAGCTGGAGGCAGCAGCACAAGGTTTGGATTGCCACCCAGCATTTCTCCTTCAGCACTGGGAGCTGAGCAGCCAGACTAGGGATCTTGCAACACCCTGGCACAGGAGATGCCATCTGCCAAATGTCCTCCTGAGTGGTGTTCTAGTAAGTGGGCTAGAAAGCTAAAAAGAGCATTCTGTACATGGCAGCTGAAGGCCATTATAGCTTGCTTACAAGATTCTTGTGCTGGAGGAAGGCTTGGGCAAGTAGCCAATAAATGTCTCTCACTTGCCCATGTTTCCCTTTGGAGGCAGGGATTCCTGGCTTAGCATGGCCTGAGATAGCTCTGGGGAGCAGGATGGCACCAAGGAACACTGGCGTTCACCAGTCCCAGGTGCAGCCTGCCCAAGAGGATGCTAACTCATTAACAGAGTTATTCTGGGCCTTTTGGTCCATCTTGACTTCTTTGAGGTTACTGGCATAAGTCCCATCAGCCCCAAAAGCAACAGATCTCTTGTGTTCTTTTATGCAAGAGCAAGCAGTCATCCTGGAAAGGGAGAAATAAGAAGGGAAAGTGGCTCCATCCTTTACTTCCCTGCCTTCTGCCCTCATCACCTCCTCCTTGTTACTTGTCCCTCCATTTCTTGTGCCTCCAAGAGGACACTTCTACTCCAGAACATGGCTGTTCTTGGAACTGTGGAGGGGTCTCTGGATCTGACTGGGGGTCACTGGGGCTGAGCCCTTTGTCTCTAAGGAGGGCAAAGCTGCTGAGGTCCAGATTCTTCCTGATGTCATCATGCGATAGCTAATTAATGACCTCCCCATGTTTCCATGGCAACTTCATGCTGTGCTCTTAGCCCTGATCCAAATGGACATTCTGTACACTTCTGAGGCTGTAGCATCAGCATATTAATACGACTCTTTGACGTCCTTTGCGTTCTGCCACATGGATGCTCAGTCTAAATTCAAATGACTTAAAAAAAGCTCATTACTTAGTAAGCTCCCAGTGCATTCACTCATGTGACTTGAAGAAGCTGATCCCAGAAGTCTTCTGCATTTGAAGGGAAGAAGCAGGTAAATTCTGCTTTACCTGCTGCTTTTTGCCATGCTTTGACTTTGGGACAGCTGGCATCTGGCTTTTCTTTTTTACTCTGGGTTATTTGGAAGCTCCAGCTTTTATGCAGTCCTTAATTTAATTACAGCAAGGGACAAGTACCTTCTTATATTAGCGGAACTGCACAATCCTATGGATTAGTCCCTAACTCCTTGTACAAAGGGAGGAAGCTGAATTTCAGTCTTGTACCAGTCAGAGAATGGTTACTCATATTTCAAAGTACAAATGTCTTTTTTATCATTAAACTCTATAACAATACCTACTGATCATGCAGTTTAGTGAATCTGGGTTTATTGGCAAAAGGATTCTTTGAGCTCCACTTTATTTTCCTCTATTAATTATGCTCCATTCTAGTCACTGGCTGGCTGTAAACCATCTTTTTCTGAGCAACTGGAGGACTTAGATATAATTTCCTTTTAAGCCCATTAACACCACTATAGCACTGGTGTGGCCTCTCTAGGGGGATCTCAGCTTTCTGTTATCAAAAAATACGCCAGATGCCTCCACGTCTTCTATTGCCTGCACAGGTAACCTAAAACAAACCTTTGGGGTCTGGTTCTGGATCTGGCTGTCACAGACTGTCCCATTACCTGGGGAAGGTCTTAATACGTTGTTGGCACCCAAAGTCTTGTTTATGCTTTATGGTGTTGCCCCCTTTCTGAAGCCCAGTAATACTGGGGGCTGACCATCCCAAAGCATCAGTAAAAATATATGAGAGCAACTGATTTGATCCCTAACATTCTCACAGATATGGGGCAAGTTTTAGCTAGTGTGCTCCTAGTTACCCATGAGATCTGAGATTTAATTGCAACTTCTTTGACTTCCAGTCACAGGAGCTGGATACTTATCTCATAGGAAAGCAATTGATCAAATTAATTTCACTTTGTGTTAGCACGGTCACTGTTCCCAGCTGTGAAGGAATCTCATTGAATTCAGAATGCATCTTAGGCTATAGGTTGCTCATAAGCAGTATTCAGTATTTTTAGAGCAATAACTATAGTTCTTTTCAGTGTCAGCTCTTTGGGTCATACATGTAAATTAAACAGTACATTTCTATTCCCTGCCTGGATAGATGTAGCTGTCAGGAACATTATTTCCACTCATAATTACAAATCTGACATTCATTTTCCATGAATAGTGTCTGCTATTTGCTTAAAACTAAGTTCCATGCATACTATGGCTGGTGAAGTTTCTTTTATCAGAAATCTGACACAGGAATGGCACAATGAAAAAGGAACCTCTTTGAATGGTGAGGAAGCACGAACCTCTGCTGCACAAAGCAAAGACCAAACGAAGGAAAACCAACCAAATGAACAAACTGGGAAAAGTGCAGCCTCTTGCAAGGACTGACTGGCAGAGAGAGAAAGATCTCAATGCAAGTTAGGGAAAACACAAAGTTACTACTGACGGAAATCAGTAGATGTCCCTAGAGACATTTTTGTTATAACAGATGCATGCATTTCACCACCTTTCGGTAGACAGACAAGGTCTAATGTGTGCTTATGTGGCTAGGATTCCTTTTTGCTTTCTTACAGCCTACCCAGATAGTTCCTTTCATGCCCCCATTGCTGGTTCAGCAGAAGATTTCAGTGAATGTGGATTTTCCTTAAGGTATCCAGTTCCTTCTCAGGAAACTTGGATAAGCATCAACTGAAAACACACAAATTAAACTAAACCTGAAGCCAAACTTAATTGTCTGAATCCCTGCTGTCTCATGAATAACATCACAATGCATTTAGCTCTTTCCATCTTTCTGATGCTATTTTCAGAATCTGAGCTGAAGACTCTAAAGAAAGAAGGTCAAAGTTTCTACAAGACTCTTTTGATCTCGATTGGATCAACATGTTCAATCTTAATCCAGATCTGAGTTTTGGATCCTGGATCAGGACTATCCATCCCGCTCAGGCATGGTTTTCCCTAGAAGCGTAGAATCATAGAATAGTTAGGGTTGGAAAGGACCTGAAGATCATCAAATTCCAATCCCCCTTCCAAGGGCAGGGACTCCTCACACTAGCCCATGTCCCCCAAGGCTCTGTCCAACCTGGCCTTGAACACTGCCAGAGTGAGATTCAGAGAAACACTCTGCTGCTCACCTCCAACTGTGTTCAGGCTTCATCACCCAGCTCAGATGGTCCTAGATTCATGCGTTCCATTTGATGTATTATTTGGTTTTAATCCAAACACACACACACACACTCCACAACATTTTACCCACCTTTCAGTTATTTTAGTTGTTCTGTTTGATAACTCAACTCAGTTTAATTTGGCTTTATCCTTGCAAATTCAGGGTCGATTTGGTTATTGCGCTTTTCCCTGCCACCCCTCCTTTTTACTGCTTTTTCAGGTATCTTAATAAGATTTTCTCATCTCTTTTCTGGACTTATACTTTTAGACAAAGTAAGTGTAAGAGACACAAAGATTTCATTCACAGCTATGGAAACACAAGAAAATAAAAGGGATTTTTCCTTCCCCAAATAAAAAATGGACATGTGCATCCTTTTATGCCTCTGAATTCCCTTGGAAATGTGTTTTCTGGTGCTTTTGTGTTTGTGGTGATAAAGGTTTCCCAGTGTTACTGGAAAACCCAGAACCTGAGGCAAAAAACCAAATGCACGTTTGCCTTTAGGTTTATCAAAGTAGCATAGAATTTTGGCTTTCTCTGGTTTAGGGACTTCGTTGAAATACCTTAAAGATGAGTACCTGAAGATTTACAAGCGCTGATCCTCCAGGGGTTGAACTGTGGCATCACTGAAGGCAGCAGCATCTGATGCAAGACATGAACCAAAGTAACCAAAGGGACCAGATCCTACTCTTCAGCAAGTGCTGAGACACTGCCTCTGGTGAAAAGCCTTCCAAGGTGGAAATCCCAAAGTGAACCCACCTGAGACCTGCACCCACCCTCCACCTCTTATATGTCCTCTCACCAATGAGACATTAGTGTTCCTCATAGGACTGCCATCACCTTCTGTCCTTCAGCAAAGCTCAGCACAGAGTGTGTGAATAACTCCACATAAAGCTGGCATAAATCTCAACAGAAGAAATATCTTTTATCTTTAACCATTTACTCCCACTATAGGAATAATGGTAACTCTTTTACATTTACATATAACTCTTGTTTGATTCTTTGCTTTGATTGGTTTTGTCTCTTTGTCTTGGCACCTGCATAGCAGAAAACTTTACAGTTCATTACAGAAGATTACCCCTCCCTCTGCTCCTCCCTTTATTTACTCTGCTGCCCCTAAGGAGTACCAAGCAACACCCCCAAGGTCAAGAGAGAGTAAGGTGCTCCCCTTTATGACGGATTATAGAAATAACAAACATGCCTGACAGTTTTATACAGCTGCTAGAACGGGTTTAGTTTTTCAACAAATGAAGAATTTCCTCTTTTCTTTTCTCTTTTGTATATTAATTACACTTTACAAATCTCGGGTTTCCCCTTTACTTTCCCCCCACTTCTCTTCTTTTTTAATTTTTCATCTTTTTATTTCTTTTTTCACTCTTTTATTGTACTTTTTTTTACAGCAAAAGGATCAATCACCAACATGTCCATGGAAAAGTCCGGGTTAGCAGAGTTTGGCTGTCATCTGGTCCGACTGTTTGAGGATCTCGGTGTTGTACAGGTCTAGAGCATGGTTCACGCGGATGATCTCGCTGTTGGTGAGTTTCAGGCGGTGCTTGAGCATACAAGAGAACAGATCCAGCTGGGGCTTCCCCGGGGCCACAGGAGGTGCCAGTCTATTGATTCGGTCCCGAATATCCAGCAGCAAGAGCATGACAGAGGAGGAAGAATAGAACTGCCCGCCTTGCGTGTAGGACTGGTTGACCTGCTGCACAGCACTGCGCAGGAGGTCGGCATTAAAACGCAGGCTGTAGCCATACACCTGCACATCTGAGATCTTGATGTAGAACTGGCGCTTGGTGGGGTCAGAAAGGTCCACAGGCCCTTGGCCAGTCTCGTTACGCAGTAGGGAGGGCAGCCGAGTCCGGCTGCGTAGGTAGATGTGAACAGTCTCAAAAAAGGTTTTCCACCGGTTACCCAGTAGCAGGGTCCAGTTGTAGCACTGGCTGTTTTGGAGGCGGATTTTCTCCCAGCGTGGGTAGCCGTACTCCCCAAAGGGCATGTTCCAGCCCTCGGAGTGACTCCCGCTGAAGGGGTTGACATAGACAAAGAACATAGGGTCCAGGCTGCTGTTGCGCATCTGGCAGATTCGCATGGAGATCCCGATCACCATGTGGATGAAGTCCATCCGGTTCTTGTTGCTCTTCAAGGTGAGGGACATGCGTTTGCGCCACCTGGGGTCAAAGAAGGTGTCCAGGCGGATCTCGTTGCTGATGAAAGTGGTGTGCACGTACAGGCGAGAGTCCATTTTCTGCAGCAGGTACTTCAGCTCTAGGTCTTGGAAGTCCAAGTCTGTCTCAAAGCTGATGAACTGCTCACTCCGCTCCGAGTCTACATTCTGAGGCTCGCAGCGACCCCGGTAAAGCTTATAGCCCTTGTTGCATGAGCCACAGAGAGAGATGTTGGCAAGGCTGCACATAGCACAGCTGTTGTTGCCCCCAATGATGCAGGGGATGGGGCGCTGGCACAGGCTGGTGCCACCATGGCAAACACAGCTCCGCTGGCTTTCCAGAAAGGTCCCCCAGAACCCATTCTCATTGCAGTAGAGCAGAGACTGGACTCGTGTAAGCCATTCCTGTATTGTCCTGCAAGTAGGAAGAAGAAAGCCATTAGCATGGTAGAGCTTCACAGAGTCATCGTTATTGGCATCTTACTAGAACCACAGTGTTTTCAGGGGTTCATCTGAGGCAGAGCTCTAGGAACATTAATGCCCTGCTGTGTCTCTATTTCTAGACTTAATCATTCATCTGCTGTTTAATTCTTTAGTGGAGTTCACAAGACTATGAGAAATAGCTGGAAGTTAGAATTGATCAACTGAAATCTCTTCATGCTGCTGTAGGATCTGAGATTGGCACTGCCTTCTGCCAAGGATCTCATCAGTTCTACGGTGACAAAGTTCAGCCATGGGAATAGAGCTGATAAAACCATGCCAGAGGCTGAGGTGCTATCAGACATCACAGGTCAGCACAACTCCTAGGCTAGCAGGAGAAAAGTCCTCTCCATGGCACTGGCAATTCCCACACTCTCCAATGTAATGGAATGAGACAAAGCCAATAGTAACCTCTGCTTACGGTGCAGAGCTCAGGAATAGCAGAAAAGAGGGTGGAAGTCAGGGTGCATAGAGACAAAGCTGCTAAAACAGCCTCTCTTTTTAAAGTCCGCTGATAATTAACCACCTCTTCTCTGCAAAGCAGTGATACTTGCCCATCTCCAGGCCCCATCACTTCCAAAACTGCTCTATCAGCACCCTCCTCTGCCATCCTGCAGCACTGGAACGACTCCTGTTGAATGACACTGTAACCCACGTTTGCCTTTAAGTACTTTGCAATGTTGCCTTATGGCCCCTTCTTCCCCCTCCCCACTGCCCCGGGGAACATCTCAGCACAGCGACTTCTTTCTCAGCAGGCTTCAGCTGAAGGCCTTGTTCAGCTGCCTTCCCTCCACCACCCCCCAGCTAATGAATGCTTCATTGTCTCCTCTGGGCAAGAAGTTCTTGGTAGAGCTGCAGTAAGAGGTCTGGCTAAAGACAAATTAGGATTCAGTCCCTGTAGAACGGGAGGAGTGATTATGGACAGAGGCTCTCAGAGCTGGATTAGAGAAATTCATGGCACCTGCATCGCCTGACCTCCGAATAATCATTAAGCTGTAGGCTGTATCAAAGAAGGCATTAAACGATACAGCAGCAAAGAACAGCAAGATGATTAGGGGGAGGGAGTGAGTGGAGGGATGAGAGTGGAAACAGAGGAAAGCACTGGAAGGAAAGAAGTAGTCAAGGAGCAGAAGCAAAAAGGGTGGGGGGGTGTGGAAATGCAGGTAGAAGGAAAAATGAGGGAGAAATGCCACAGGCAGCAGGAATAAGGATGGAGAAAGGAGGAAACAGAAACAGCAGTAACAACTGAAAGGAGAGGCCGGAATGAAAAGAAGCAGGAAGAAACTGAGTGAAAGGAAAAAGAATAGCGAGGAAAAAGGCAGTGAATTATCAGGAAAATTGTGAAGCCTTGTGTATGGGAAAAGTCAACTTTCACATTCCTCCTGTGATACAGGGCTGCCTGGCTCTTTTTACCTATCCGCAGCTAACAGGAGCTCTCTTGCTAATGGAAAAGACAAGATTGGCTAGGGAGTTTGGTAGCAAGGCAGTGACCCCTATAAATATCTGCTGCAGAGGGAGATGATAACAGTCCTGGTCCCTAGAAGTGCACATGGCTCTTCCTGGTCTCTAGGACAGCTCTGCTTCAGCAGGGAGAGGCAGCACAGCGCAGCATGTCTGCAAAACACGTTGCTGACAGCAACAAGCACTCTCCAAACCATCCCCTGGGGGCTGGACTCTGCCTTCTGCTCATCAGTGACTTTTTGCTTGCTTTTCCAGCAATACAAATATTTTTTACCCTATCTGAAGCCTCACAGTTCCTGTTTGGAAAGTGCCAAATGCACTTGAATTTAGCAAGGCACCCAGATTCCACGTTTCAATCTCCGTAAGGTGCTGTGAACCCACCTCAATTCCTCCATGCACCTCCTAGAAAGCTTCTTTCCTTACTTCTAAGCAATCTAAGCCTGGAGCTAGAGAATCATAAGCAAAGCAACCCTCCAATATACACACGCAGGCTGCTTGGGGTCACTGGGTTGGGGGAAATGCTAAAGGGAAGCATAAGGTACCTGCATGCTGCCTCTTCCCATGGTTGAGTTTGATGACGATGAAAATCAGAGATTGCTTTGAAGGGAATATCTCCTGCAGCCCCAAACTTCATCCCTAGCTCCCACTCCCAATGTAAATTACGCTAAGACAGGGAGAAACCCAGCAGCACAAAGAAAATAAAGAGCTGAGCCAGCAAGCTGGTGGCAGAGGTGGTAAATGTCCAGCTCCATCAGGTACCCTTTTAGCATCCCTAGCCCTGCCTATAAGGTAAGGGCAATATTTCCCTCATATCCATAGCTCTCTACATGGCCACAGTTGTTGCTTTTTGGGGGATTGGGATTCCAGATGAGGTAGCAATGGCTGCTCATAAGCCTATGGGTGGTTTCTGAGGTGGGTTTGATGAGGTATTGTCAGAGGTGTGCCTGTGTGCATGTGCTGCCACCACTTTCATACAGCTGCCAACAGCCTTGTACAGCTGCATATGCAAATGAGAGCTAAACATAGGCTGAACAAGTACCATGCACAGATCCCAATTCCAGCTCTGTGCAAGTGAGCTCAACTCTCCTGATTTCCTCATGCACTGGATTCCCAGCATATTTGTGCAGTGCTGGCTTAATGCTTTGCATGGGTTTTACATGTTGGTAATACCATTGAGTTCATGGGACAAGGACTGCAGGGGGCACAATAAAAACCGGAGTCAGTTGACCATATCCTGTCTGTCTGGGGAGCAAAAAACCCCAGACTGTACCTTTCCATCTCTCTCTTACACTAGCAGGGGAATCTCGGCTGATATTTTGCAATTGAAACCAGTTATTTCCCTCTTTCCCAGTGCCTCTTTGTTGCGGAAGGATGGGAGGAGATCAGGAGAAAGAGGGCTGAGGGGGCTTTGGGTGGATATATATGTCTTAGCACTCAGCAAAGACACAAGTAGGGCAGAAAAAAAAGAGCCTACCAACCATCTGCTGATGGCAGCAATAAAGGATGTAATTAAATGAAAATGCAGTATCCAGGGCAGAGCTGGGCATTGGCGACAAACACGACAATGGGAAGTGTGAGAGAATGAGAGAAAGGAAAAGTGAGATAAATGATCCCATTTTGTCTTGTAACTGGGACAGGATAAGAATACATGGAGATGCAGTCACAGCCCTTGAGCTGACAGGAGGTAAACTTCCTAAGACACATCCCTGTGATGGCCTAGCCTCATGTGAATATAAGCAAGGGATGTCAGGGCAGAAGTAAGCTGAAAAGAGCTACTTTAAAAGCTAAAAGCCAGAAGCAGAGAAGCCACTGGTTTTCATTTTAATTATTTTCTCTTTCATTAAAATGTCATTGGTTTATCTTTCTCCCTCTTCATATCATAGCAAATGTTATTTTGCCTAATATATGCTACCTCTGCTAGTTCAAAGTGTAAAGTACCAGCGCACGTGAAAGTAAAAAAAAGGGAAACTAAGTCTTCAAAGGTCACTGTCAAGCAATTTTACATTCAGCTTTGATATCTTACATTCCAAAACTAAAATGAAAAAGAACTACATCCAGGGAAAGTGGTGACTGAGAGTTATTTTGTGGTGTTTTCTTGCTGGTGCTCACTGGAGTCATGCAGACATCACACAGAATGGTTCAGATTGGAAGTGACCTTAAAGCTCATCCAGCCCCCCCCACAGGCAGGGACACCTTCCACTAGACCAGGTTGCTCCAAGCCCCGTCCAACCTGGCCTTGAACACTGTCAAGGATGGGGCAGCCACAGCATCCTGTGCCAGTGCCTCAGCACCCTCACAGGGAAGCCCCCTGGCAATGGTGGGAATGGGGGAGCCAGGTAACCACAAAGAGCTGCTTCACCATTTAAAACCTATGTGTTGTGCCAAACAAAACCTGGTTTGCAGGCCAGTGTTGGGCTTTAAGATCAGAAGCAGAGGTCAGGTTATACCGAAAGGTGATGAACAGTATTATTTCCTCTTGACTTCAGGATGAATCAGCTCTGGGGAGGGGAAGAGGCTGATGGGTGTCCCTTGAGGCAAAGCTGCCACTCTGTTGTAGATGGTGTCTGAGCTCATTAGAAAAACAAACCATAGCAAAACAAAAACAGAACCCAAAAAACCCAAAAACCCACACAAAAACCAATCAGAAACTGGAGCCAGAAGGACAGAGCCTAGTGTTTTAGTTGCAAGAGTAAAAGGTAGGGATTTAACAAGTTCTTTGCAAACTCACCTTCCTCTTTCCAGCCAGCACTAGCTGCTGTGGAGGTACTTCTGGGCTTTCAGCAGGGCACAGTGAAGTAAAAAAAGCTATTTTTACTCTCAGCAGCTGCAAGATGTATTCTTAACTAATGACAATTTGGCTGGAGCCCAGAACATGTAGCAAGCCCCCTTCCTTTGGATGTTATTTATATTTTACATCCGTAATGCAGCCATAGGTACTCATTCAACATTGATGCTTTAAGAGCCGAGGGGTGCTTCCTGTTTCAGACTAACAAACTTGCCTGCAAAGAGGTGGTTTTTAAGCAAAAGCAGTGATATTTTTGTGTATATATATATATATATTTAAAACCATGTATTTGTAAATATAGCTATATAAATACGTATTTTCATAGCCTTCCTCGTTATTGCAAAAGGTCGTGGAGAATCAGCCTAATTGCCAAAATCCCTACTCTTTCTTTTGGGAGCACCACCTCCTCCTTTCCCTGAGGACCATCAACAGTAATCGTATTTCTTTTTTCCATTGCTTTTGAATATATAATGCAAGGTTACCATAAAAGAGAGAGGCTTGCTCTAAATAGAACCTTTCCATCCTTTCAAAGCCATTGGCAATGCTTGATAAGCATCTGTCATTCTGTACAGTAACAATTAGGAAATTAGAGTATTTCCAAGCTTTGGTGAAAGGCACAGTGAAACGTATACCTCTTCTGCTACACATCTACCGAGCTGCTCCCCTGCCTCGCTACAAATGCAGCATGACAAATAAGAAAGGAAATGATAATATGCCTGCTGGTGTTGACTTAAACAAATCAAGCACATCAGTCAGTTAAAAACCCAGCTGCCATCAGCCACTTCATCCTCCTTCCCCCAGATTTTGCAGTATTAGATGGAGGCTGCCTTTCTGCGTGGCTGACTCTTTAAAATAGAAGAGAAATGCTAAAGATGTATTTAGCTGAATGCTTTGCAGCACCATGGTTGGCTGGATATTTGCTTACTGCTGCTTCGCTTTGTTGTTGTTGTGGTACAACTCAGAATCGTGCCTGGATGTGCTTGTGATTCCTCCACCACTTGGCTTGGTTCTAGCAGCTCAGCCAGCTGGCAGGAATGGGCCTATTTTAGGAAGTTTTCCAAAGGCTTTTTTTCCCTAATTTCTTAAACTTAATAGATACTTCTCCTCTTCCCTAATAAGTCTATCGAGTCTTTGTCCAGAAACATGAGATTTCTTGGTAATTAAAGAGATGTTAAACCCTGGAAGAGTTTCCTGAGCTGTTCAGTGATGAAACGAAAGCTCAGTGTGTTTAGTGGCCAGGGAGCTGGATAATAATAGAGGACAGCAGTCAATAACTTCATTTTCTCTTGCATTTAGGTAATGAATGAGATGAAGAAAGAGTTCCTCCCTCAGATATTACCTTGGCCTAATCCTTTCAAGAGAAGCATGGATGAAAGGGCACTATGGAATCTTTTATTCAGTGTTACTTCAGACAATGCAGAAAGAAACATCAAGAGGTGTTTATTAAAATCTACTGATATAAGTCTCCAAAAAATGACTGGAAGCAAACTTAAACTGAGGCATAGGTCAGGGCTGAAAGGAGTCCCAGAAGGCCACTATTAGATATCAATACCTAATCAATCAATCAGTATCAATCAATAATTGCTGTAGCTGTAATCTACTGAGACTGGTAGGATTCTGATCAATACAGGTTTGCAGGTTCACTCTGTATTTTGTAGAAGAGATGTGATTTACTGCAGATGAAACTAAAGCTTCTCTTTGACTCTGGCTATACTCACGGAGGAGCACAACTCCAAAATGGTCTGAAGCATCTTGTGCTCTGCATATCCACCTCAGCAGCAAATGGAGGCTTAAAGCTTGGCTCTAGTACATGAGGCAAAACTGCTTAAAAAGCAGCTTAGTCTGCTTGGCTGTCTGCTGTTAGCCCTGTAATAATCCTGCAGAACACCACAAAATAAGTGGGTGTTCTTTATCTGGGTAGCTAAGACTGCACAGAAGGGATGTGAATATACTTAGTTATTTGATAAGGGTTACTTACATGTCCAGAGGTTTCAACACACTCCCAGTATTTACCATTTCCCCCCACACCTCCATGTTAGCACATCCTATACCCAAACACTTAGGCTGTTGGGTTTAGGTCAAAGCCCTGGCTTGGGTCCACCAGTCACCCCTGACACCACACCCATCCCCAATGAAGGGTGAAGGTACCTTTCTCTAGGCAGCTGGTGGTTAGGATTGTGCCGACACCGGACACTGAGGCCAAAGAGTTTGCGGGCAGTGCGCTGTATCTTCTGGCGCTGGGCTTCCAGGGAGCTCTGAAGCAGCTTGTAGCGGTTCTGCAGATCCCAGTCATTCCCCCAGTGCTGGTGGATGCTCCCAATGGTCAGGAAGTGGTTGCTAGGTAGCCTTTTCATGAAGGATTTAAACTCATCTGGAACACACAAAAGTGCGGAGAAATACAAAGGTTTCTAAACTGTAACAAAGCTTGAAAGGTTTTCATTAACAGGATGACTTCAGACTGACAGAGGGGAGATTAAGATTAGATATTAGGAAGAACTTCTTCCCTGTGAGGGTGCTGAGGTGCTGGCACAGAGTGCCCAGAGAAGCTGTGGCAGCCCTATCCCTAGCAATGTTCAAGGCCAGGCTGGATGGGGCTCGGAGCAACCTCATCTAGTGGAAGGTGTTCCTGCCTGTGGCAGGGGGTTGGAACTGGATGAGCTTTAAAGTTCCTTCTAATCCAAACCATTCTATGTTTATCTTACTGGTCTGACACTCTTCCCTAGCAATCCCACTAATTCCATGGCTGTTGCTGCTCCTACATGAGAATTGAAACCCAGACAGTATTAGAGTGAAACAATTCATTTAATGTGTGGAGAAAAAAAAGGAGAATAAATTCCCTGGGGCATGGGATCGTAGTTTAGGGGTTATGAGCAAAAAGCAGGGAGTTGTAATCATTGTCAGTTAAAGAGTTCTCATTTAAATTGTGTTTTAGCTGCTCCTAAAATGATGTTTGCTGCTGAAGTCAAATCACTTTGTGTTCAAATAAGAGGAAAAAAGGGCTTTATAAAAGTCCCCAGAGAAAGGGTTTAGATTGTGTTCCAATGTCCTGCTTCCCATCTTTTAAAAAGAGCATTTGATTCTTTTTTTCTCATTTACTTCATTTGAAGTTAAATGAGTTGTTTTCTCTAACAATAAAAATAAAATCAAGCAATTTGCAGGGCTAAGGTCAGAACTAAATGTGTCAATTTTAGCCAAAGGGAAAAAACTAATTGATCCAAATATGTGTTGTTAAATGTTGTTTTGCAATCACTTTAGTTCTGTTTGACAATAAAAAAAAAGACAAAACACATTATGTTGGGTTTGTTTGAGGTTCTTTCATTGCAAAATAGTATATAGAGATGTTGGTTCTGCTCATGACCACCCCTTCCTAACTGAGAAATGCAGTTTGCTTGGACTCATTATCAGGCTGGAACATTCTCATATAGATAAACCAGACAGTTCAAACTTCCTCATTAGAAAACAGCCCAATTTTTGACATCAGAAAGCTGTGTTGGACACAAAGAGAACTGGAGAGATGTGATGAGCGGACCAACAAAACCCCCATGAAATGCAATAAAGAGAAGTGCAGCTTCGAACCAGGAGAGAAAAATCCCATGCATCCATATAGGCTTGGAAAAAAACAGCTGAATAAGAGCTGCTAGAAAGGTCCTGGCGGTTGTGGCTGGCACCATGCTTAAGGTGGTTTAACACTATGTTCTTGCTGGAAGCAACACAAACTGTATACTGGGCTAAATCCAGTAGGCTGCAGAAGTTAATATTCCCCTCTTCTTGATACTGCTAGGGCTGCATCTGCATTTCTGTGCCAGATTTAGGGTCACCCAATTAGAGATGGGTGTTGAGAAACTGGGAGGCCACAGCAAAGGACTACTGTGGTGGTCAAGGGCCACACATCCTACAAGGTCAGGCAGAAGAAGCTGCACTTATTAAATCTGGTAAAGAGGCCAAGGGGCAACCTAATTGCAGCCTACAACTGCTTAAAAGATACTTGCACACACAAAGGACAGAAACTCTTCTTACTAGAGACAGTTGATATAACAAGAAGCAATAGTTCGCAGGTTGAGCACTTCAAATGGTTGACTGAACAACTTCTTCATTTGGAGGTAATGCAGCACTGGAATGTGCTGCCCAGAGATGTTGAAGAACACTTTAAACTGCTAAACAGAACCATGACTGACCTGATCTAGTAGTGCTGGTGGTAATCTTACTTCTACAGGGAGATTGGACTACAGCCCTGCTATACTCTCCACAAAGCATTCAACAAGAAATGCAGACATCTTTTCCTGTAAGTTATCTACATAATTTTTCTTCCTTTCCTGACCCTTTATTAAAACTCCTTCATCCCTTTTCAGAAGAGAGGACAATAGCCAGAAAATGAAAGCTTGAAAACGCTGATATCTTCAATAAAGAGAAATAATCCATAGAATTATTGAAGAAATTCAGATTAGATAATTTGCAGTCTATCATACAAAGCATGTAGATATTTTCCTAACAGATTTCCTGTTATTCAGTAACTTACAGTTCATGCTTAACTGCCTAACAAAGAATATCTCTGTGTTAGTCAGTACCATCATTACATAGATGCGAAATGGATATTCATGTCATACGCATCACATAGTGAAACTGAGCACCTAATAACATTAATCACCATCATTGCACTATCAAGATTCACAGGACATCTGCTTGTCTCCTTTCTTTTCCCAAGATAATGGAGGGATACTTTGTTTTTAATCATCTCCCAGGTTTTCACTCTCTTTGCAAAGCTGCTTTCAATGCCCTTCTCCTCCCCAGAAATGATTCTCTCCTCTTCAGTGGTCTTCTGAAACTATCATCATGTATAATTGCTTCTGTTGACCATGCTGATTACTCCCGGTACCTTTCAGCAGTAAAAGCCTTGCATTTGCCTCCCGCCCCTTATAAATCAATTTCCTCAAAAACCTGTTTGTGCAAAAGACCAAGCTCTTTTTCCCTCTGATGATGAATGTGTTACATTTTTCATAGAGACGGGTAAGAGAGAAATTTCAGTGCAGTGTGCACATTTTGATACTGCAGTGCAACGCTGGGGGGAAAACAAATGAGCAGAGAAAGCTGGCTAAAGAAAAGCTGGATGGGATTGGATTTATAAAGAGGGGAATGAGAAAAGGAAAATACTTTCCAAAATGAAAAGTTTCTTCATTTCTCCAGAACTCTCTCTGGAGCTACCTCAGGACTATGGCTTCATGGTGCGAAGCCTTGTGCCTTTCTGGGAATAGCTCATTCTTAACCCTGAGACTTCCCAATTAATCAATCCTTCTGTTTGTATTTGGGTTTGTTCTATTTATCTGCTCAGACAGTGTTGATGATGGTCAGGACTACATCTCCCATAATGCTACATGGCTTGTCTTTGTGCTGAGTCACCCTGTCCCTGCAGGCAGTCCCATGGCAATGACTCAGAATCACAGATGGTACAGGGCAAAGGGTCCAGCCTTCGGAGAGCATCACAGGGAAATGGCTACATCAAACATCTCTTTCAAAAGTGAAACTTTTGTTTCTCCACTGCTTGTCTTTTCAGTTAAAAGAATCCTTTTTCATCAGAAAGCAATAATGCTGCAAAAAAACCCCCAAACCAAACCCTGACTTTTAATCAAAAGGCTATTTTAAAACCCAGAATCACAGCCCTGATGCAGAATTTTTTGGCCAGCCATACTAAAATGCCAAGAATAAGGTAGTGTTGCTTTTCTCCATTTACACATGAGCAACGAAGCACGGGACTGAGCTCCTGAGCTGATTTAAAGCAGCATCAGTTCACTGCAGCTTCCTTGACTTTGAAGATACCATCCCAAATCACACCACCTCTTGATCTGCCCTGCACGATTCTTGCAAATTGACAGAGGAATCCAACACAGATCAGAAACAGAATACAGATCTTTCAGGCTATCTGCAGCTTCCTGCACAAATAGTATTTGCTTTCAGAGCACTTGTGTGCCTTTCAGCCCACTTTATTGGAAAAGCCTTCAGATGTCATTAGAGATTTCTTTTCTGCTCTTCATAATGAAGCAAATCCTCTAGTTATTGGGAATATTTATTAAAACAAAAGCAGCAAAATACTGATACTAGAGTCTTTGGTGGTAGCAACTTTCATCTCCAAGGATAAGTTCACGCATGATGCAACAAAGTGATGAATGAGATGCAGCAGCTTTAAACATAAAGATAATCACTCCATCTAGCCCTGAAAAGCCTCCAGCCCTGGGTGGAATATGGCTACAGAACAGCAGAGAATTACGCTGCAATGTGTCACTTTAACAGAGCGAATGAAAAACACCTTCTCCTGTTGAAATCTCAAGGGGAGGGAGACCGAATATAATTATCTTTGCTTAGATCTAAGTCTTTGCTTAGATCGAGTGCAACAAGTACAGAACGTAACAGTAAAACAATCGCTGTGAGACTGTAGTTCTTCTCTCTTCTTAGGGCTTTCACCTTTTAAGTGTCTGGGTTAGATCCCCTGGGAGTGTAAAGGGGTTTGATGAGTGGTGGCCATGTGTGGCTCTTGAGCATCAAGACCCTGTGCCAGAACTAGCAATATGTAACTAGCAGCAGAGCTGTGCTGGCAGCTACTGCCAGGAATCCTAATCTGTGTAGTACTGAGCAAGCAGAAGTTTGTGAAAGCATCATTTCTGGTTTACTCTGGGGTACCTACTCCATCCACAAACCTCCCAGAAAACCACTGACCTCTTCCTCTAATGACCTGCTTCTGGAACTGCCCCAGCCTTGTGGATCCCCATAGCGTAGAGGTGGGTCTTGTCAAGACAGTAGTCAGCCTCAGGTCATTAACTACTACTCTAACTTTGCTCAGCTGAGCACCAAGTTGACAGCATGAGCTGGACAACAGCAGGGTCCATATATCCAAGCATGAAGCAGTCCTCAACAGCCCATTGAGGAAATATCATAGGGCACTTCATTTCAGCCATTAAAGGGATTACAGTGATAGTCAACATGAAGAAAGAAATTGCTGCTGGGAGGCTTCTGAAGAAGAACTGAATGGAGCTAGATGGTCCCTTCCTCATAGCTTTCTTTCCTAACATGGAGACCTGTACAGTTATGACTACAATCTTTAAAGAAAATGGGTTGGAGAGTAGCTGGCTAACACTAAGAGATGTGAGCTAGCACAGGGATAAGTTATCAATTATGTTCTGCTTAGTGCCCATGTGGCTTCAGGGTAAGGAGACAGCTTGCTAAAGAAAAGGCTATAATTGCACTGGTATGGTTGCTTCTCATGCCCTTAAGGATGCGTACTGCCAAACTATTACAACACACCTACAATGGGTGATACCAGCATCAACATGGAACAAACTCCTCTGACACCCCAAGGACACACTGGGACAAAATGGAGGGAGAAGAGAAATGTTCACATCAGCAGACACTGGCACTGTTGGAGAGAGAAGTAATTTTCCCTTCTCCTCTCTATCTCAAATGAGGTGTCATCTGGCCTGTGCTCTCTCTCTCTGAATTGCCTTTCACCAAAGCAGAATAAATCATTCATGCAAATCTGAAAAGCAATTTCTGCATCATTCATATTGTGGAAGTTTCTCTGTAGAACTATTAAAGAGAGATTCTGAGGTGGTTTGGTATGAAAAAATCAGATTTTTAATCAAACAAATTCTTCCACAGAGAATATCCGCTTACACATAGAATTATGTGTGGTGTGTGGTTTTACCTGTGTGTGTAACAGAGAAAAAAGGCACTCCCTCAAGACTAACATCACATTTTTTGGGCCAATATCCTCTACATTTTTGTCCAAATTGGAGCATTATATTGAGAGAAGAAAAGATCCTGAACTGGTATAATCTGACATGCTTTGCTTAAAACAAATCTATCAGAAAATGAGTTTTGCTCGATTACCTGAATTCTCCAGATCTTTATAGGCTTCTGTCCAGGTCTTGCCCATGTTTGCTAACGTGTACTCCATGATCTGGATGTCGGTGATTGGGCAGTTGCACTGCGGGAACTCCTCCGCGCACTGGCAGCCGCACTGGCTGTTCCGGCAGATGTACTCCCCTTCGCCATTGCACATGATGTAGCTCAAGGCAGACTGGACAAACTTCTCCTGTAAGTACTGAGGGAAGATGATCTGGAGACCTGGCATAGAAACAAGAGGTGGGGATGTGGGAAGAAGAAGAAAAAAAGTCATTTCAGGTACCTGTTCTGCTTTCAAAATGTGTTTCATTAACAGCTTGGGAAAGTGATGCTGAGGAATTAAAAGCTGCCGGGATATTTCTCTTGAAGCTGTCACAAGTAAGGAAGGTAGGGTACAAATTGCATGTCTCCAGTGCAGGGAGTGAGGTAGCTAAGAGTAGAGCACATCTGCTCTGTGAAAGAAGGGTGACAAGCAACTCCCCTCTCCCCACCACCCAGTGTACCCCCTTCATTCCTGTCCTGGCTCTCAGTATAGTACAAAACATCTGAATGCAAAGCCACCTTTATTCCCAGGAGTGGGGTTTTCATGTTTTGCAACAAAATGCTAGTTCAGAAGTGATGAGCAGCATTATGATGTTCTGGCCTGTTTTGAGAGAGCCTAAATAGGTTTTATGCCACAGAAACAAGGAAACTACACACTGACAGAGAAAGAAAACAGAAGAAAGGAAAATAATACAAGAAGGGATTTAGAAAAGACCCTTGCAGTGTTAAGTGTCCAGCTCCCACAGTATAAATATAGGAGCTGGGTACCTGAGTCTTTTCAGCTTACTCCCTGCTAGAAAGGCTACTTGCCAAATCCTATAAAAGTACAAATGGATTTAGTGCCAGTGATTTCAGTGGTGAAGATTTACATTAGTGGAGAGCTCTATCCCCGTATCTCTTTCTCCATCTGAATGTTTGTGTATCCATCCATCTGTGCAGCTGGACACTTGCTTGGGTACCAGAGTACATGATAACAGTTTAAGTGTTTGCCCTGTGTGCAGTGTGCTTGTTTTTGCAGCCTGTCCTTTCCCAGCCCCCATCTCCAGGCTCCCTACAGATATCCCTGAGGATCCACAGCTGTTTTCTTCTATCTGGTGAGTCCTGTTTGTCAGACTCAGTCAGTGTCTCTGGTGCATGAGGCAGAGATGACAATAACTCTGAAAGAGCATTCACAGGAAGCCTGGACCAGTCGCCTTCCTCATAAAAAGCCCAGGGATTTTGGAAGAGCAGGTATAGGAATTTATGGCTTGAGCAGCAGCACTGAACTCCAGTGTAATGAAGGCATGCGGGTCAATTACCCATCTGTTGGTGTTTCTATTGTGCTGAATTATTGTATCTGTTGCTGACAGCTCATTGGAGTGGAATGAAAATAAGACAATAATTCAGAGGAGGAGAGTGTACAGGAAGGGCAAAAGGGGCTGTGACTCCTTTCAGGAGTTCAGGCCCATCTCTGTGATGGGTCATGGTTACCCCAAGCAAGAGGAAAGCAGTGGGCTGTGCCCTTGGGACCCCCATTACCCTTTTGTTTTAGTTCCACAGAGACACCTCAGCCTTGACAAGGAACCTTTGGAAGACTGAGCTCAGGGGAGATCAGGAGGCTATTGAAGGCACAGAGACCTCTGCTTCCTCTCCCCTCCTGCTATTGCCAGGGCATATGGCGATAGCAGGAGGCACATGGCAGTACCATGCCTGGCAGCAACAACTGCCCCATTGTCTGACCTAATCCACAGTGGAGCATGGAATGGTGTCAGCCACCAGGCAGCCACCAAGCAGGATGAACATAGAACAACCTTCAGGAGGAGAAGACATTTGTGACAATTGCACAAGGGTTTCATGCTCAGCGTTTGGAAACATCATGTGTGCATAGATCCTGCTCCCTTTTCTGTGGTGTGTGAAAGGGAGGAAACATGCAAAGGGCTGAACCCCAATTCGCAGCATCCCTGGGAACGCCTCAAAACTTGTCTAAAGAGATCAGCATTTTGCGGTCATTTGGGCTTTCCTGAGATGTTTCTCAGCCAAAAGCTTAGCTTTCCTCCTGTGGTCTTAAGGAAGCACTGAAGTTCAACCTCTTTTAGGGATTTATCTGAAGCAACCACGTCACAGGGATGGTTCCTTTTCACACCTTCACACTGACGTTAGGGATGGTCCCACTCGCCGAGCTCCAAGAACTTTCCTTCAGGATGGAAAGTGAAGTGCTGCTGGAGAATGGAGATCTACAAAAGGGGTCTGGAAAGTCTGAAGGCTGCTGTAGTCACTGAGCTTGCAAGCTCACAAGGGGGAGGGAGGGGGGCTGAACTCTCTGATGTGCATTGATCTTGTTTATTAACGGCCCACGTCCCATGAATAAATCTTTCCACTCTCTGGTTCACAGAGGAGCAACCTGCCCTGGCCTCAGCCTTTGAATATGAAAACCAAATGATCACAGGTTCTTCCACTCACCCTATTTTCTCTTTGAATTTGAAACTGATGAGCTGTTTGGTCCCAGCTACAAATGAAACTGGCTTTAGAGTTAACTGTTTCTTGCCTGGAGTGACCAGGGGTAAAAAAAGGCAACTAAAGTTTCAGTGAAGGCACTGCCCACTACAATGGTCAATGATTGTGTATGGCAGCACATGCAGAAACACAAATACCCAGTAACCTCCAAAAGATGACACAGGCTCATCCTGTGCCGCAGATTGCCTCATGTGAATGCTCTCTTTTTGCCTATAAAACTCATGGTCTCTAAAGAAGCCTTTCCAGGATCTTCTCTTTAAGAAATAAGCTCAGATTTAAAAGGCAATCATCCCTGCATACACTTAGCACCAATTCAAAAGAACACTTATATATAAATACTGAACTTTAATCAGGTAAGCAGCTCTGCTGGAATCCAGGCAGCTAATTGTAGCATTTAACAAGCAGCATATATTCAAATGTGTGCTTAGACCAGGAACTAGTGACACACAAATCCAGCTGCTCATCCAAACACAAGGGTGCATACTCCAAAGCAAAAGCCCTGACTTTCAAACTGCACATATGACTCAGAGATATTCCAGCCAGGAATTTCTTTGTGGAAGAAATCTTTGTTAAGGCTACTGATAAAGGAACCTCATGTCAGCAGCCAAGCAGGGGAGCAGCCTTACAGGCTGAGATACTGGAGCCATTTTCATGGGATGAACACCTCAGCCCAAGCCAGCTTGCATAAGGAGTGGGCTCATCGCCCACAGCAGCCTCAGTAGCTGATAAGAGAAGCAGAAGGTAGGTGTGCTGGTGACAAGGGTTAAGGTAACACTGATCAGAAGGAGGAATTCTACCACCATGTATAGCATGAAGTTCCCCTTTAAAAATCAAGAGCAGCACAGATTTGATCTAAGTTTGCCTTAGATAACTACAGGCAGAATATGAAGTGTCTCACAAGGGGACGTGTCCTTAATTCACCTAGAAAAACTATTAGAGAGAGAGATGTTTGCCTTTGGACTGTATATAAAAGGCTTCCTGCGTTAAAAGAGGTAAATTTCCCCGGCTCTAAATTGGAGCTATTTGAAACATTTTCCACAGAAGAGTTCTCTGTTGAAAATGCAGTTTCATTGAAGCATTTGGTGAGAGCATGTTGACTCCAAAAGCACTTTTGACAGGGAAAGGTCTAAATGTGTTTCTTTTCTTCTTCCTCATTTTGTTTCACTGAAAAGCTGGACTGTTTTGTGTTGTCATTACTGCTCTGCTCATCTTGGCAAAGGCTTTAGTATTAATTGTAATGCAAATCTTAATATTCTATTACAACATTTGATGTAACTCCCGAATATGCACTATTTCCTGTTTAATGTCAGAATCTTTAGAATAGCACAGAAGGATTTTACCTTGTTGAAATAGTGCCATGTTGCAATATTGACACATACTGCCACAGTGTCCAAGAGGATACGCCTCTGGAATTTAAATTTTCTCAAACTTTTCAAAGTGGTGCATTTTTTTTTAACACTCAAATGTTCAAATTTCAGCCTAGGACACTTTTCCTGGGAACAAACTCCTGCTTCCCACTAGACCACTGCAGAGCTGTTAACATCTTCCCCCACTATGCTCCAATTTGCTCCTTTCCCAAGCAGCTTGTGCATCGGCCACACTGGAGGCAGGGACAGAAGGATACAAAGTGCAAGGAAGTGCAGTCACCTGGAAGATCCTGGCCTACCACGGGATCCTCCCCATCCCTTGCAGGGAAGCTGCATCACCACACAGCCCTTCTTATGTATGGGGTAGGGAACCTGCCTCCAGGTAAGAAAAAGGGAAACCTAAGCTACTGTGATAACATATGTACTATGTGATAATATATGTACTATGATGTACCTGTACAAATACTTCAAACACAGATGCAGATACATGCTGGGTCCATGTGGATACTGGTTTATAAATTAGTGATGCTTTTCGGTCTGTGTAACCATAGGTGCAGACCCAGACACCCTGCGCTGTGCAAACATCCAGGTTGTCCCTCAAAATCTCCAGGCTGGCTGACCTTCCTGAGCCCTACATGCAGCGTGAAGGTAGCTTAGCTCTGGGTCCGGCCGCTGCATCTCCTAAACAGCGCATCTTTGAAGCCACAACTCTCAGGGCTGGGCAGCAGCAAGTGCAGAAACAGGAATTCTCCCTGTCACAAAGAAGCTGCTCTTTTATTGAGCCAGCCTCAGAGCTGGAGTGACACGAAGGCAGAAACACGGGTTTCTGTTAGCAGCTTATGCTCGGCTGCTAATCAGATCACAGAAGACTCGGTCACGATCCATTACCTGCAGCCTTGTGACTAACTCCTAATGAGGCCTCTCAGAGCAGAGGAAGGATCCTGGGTAATTATCCCAAGAACCACACTTCAGATGAGGTGGAAAACTCAGGTGTAGCCTTAAAGGTCACTTTGTTCTATTAGGAGGAGTTCTTACCTTTCTCCCTGTATACTTTGGCTGCGTCTGGTCTCTCTTCACTGGATTATGCAACGTGTGGTTGATCCCTGAGGTCCCTGTCTACTCCCATCAGAAATCACAACCTCATCCACCTTACATCACTCATCTCCTAAATTTTCCCTCTTCTTCTACCTCCTTTCCCCCTCTCAAGCATCTTGCTTTTTCTCTTCTCTTGTAGAGTCAAATAGCCAATAGCAATGTATTGATTCACCTACTTATCACTTCGTCTGCCTATAAACCCAGCTGTCTGCTTATTTAACTGTTTACCTAGTTATCTGATGTTTCGTTCCCAGGTTTTCATTACCAGCAGCCGTCATTGCAGTGTATAAAAAGCCTCAAATCATTTATTGTTAATTAGGTAAGAACCAGAAGTCAGTGATTTAGATAATCACAGGAATAGTGAAAACAACCTGCCTATTATTTTTAAAGGCAAATAATAACAACGACAACAATATATCCACAACATGACTCAGTAAATGAAACCCACTTTCTGTGCAACCAAGATTAAAACAGCATTTGCCAAATTATACTCTAAGCGGAAGATGTAATGTAGCCCATTCATCTGAAAAATTAAAATTGGTGCAAGTACAAGGATTCCAGAAATAAAACCAGATGGGCAAATGAGCTATTAAATCCCACATTTCCTTATTTTGTCAAAAAACTTAGGAATAACCTTAGTAAATTACACACCCAGTGAATTTCCTTCTTCAACTGAAGTTGACTTCTTGCTAACCAGCATGTATGTATGTATTAATTCAGTCATGACCTCTATCTGTTGACTTCTGGACCAGCTCCCCAACTGGGACTGAAGCCATGGCTTCTAGCATCCAAATAAAACCTCTATGACTTTTTCCCAAAGATTATGGTCATTACAGAGTCCCAAAAGCTGATCTGCAAACCTCTTACGCGAATCAGCAATTTGGGAGGGACAGAAAGAGACGTGAACAGAATGTCCCTTCAGTATTAAAGGAAAAGGTCACATTTATTTATATTGGTGTATGTATTATATGTCCATCAAAACTGAATGACAAAAGGCACTTCAGCAGGTCCAGCCTGCAGTTCCTTGTGCCTGTAGCTCAGTTCCTGTCAAGCCTTGGCTCTGCTTTGCTGAGCATCTTATGGATCCACCAGTCTTGCTTCAGGGAACTTACAGTGAAGGCAGCAATCACAGCAAACAGAGGAGCTGAAAATGCTATTAAAAAAAGGTTTCTCCCCCTCTAATTTCATCCCCCACTCCAAGCTCTAGATCCATCTCCCTCCTTCCTGTGCCCTACCTTGCAGGTGGAGTTTGCTCTCAGTGCTTTGCAGAAGGACAGAACTCACAGAGTCCAGATTGTCGTAGCTGTTACAGCCAAGGGGGCCAGTCCGAGTTTCTGTTACCTGTGGAGGATGTAGAAAACAGAGAGTGTTCCCTTTGATTGCAGCACCACATCTTCCCCAGGCAGTTTCAGAACTCGTAATATAGTGACTCCTTGCCAGTAACTGATGCAACCCAAAATGCATCTGCCCTAACAGGGAAAAAAATCCCCCCACATTGGACAGACACAGCTCATGTTTGGCTCACTCAAAAGTGAAAACGAAGTGAACTGTGTCTGCTTTCTTTGTGGTACTGCATGTTATTCTGGGCTTGACAATGAGGGCCTGCAGATTGATGTTTCTCATAGAGGATCTTCTTTGGAGAACATCAGAAGTCAGTAGAGGGATTATTCCCTGGCTTCTCTTATTGGAAAGCAAGATACAGAGATGGATTTCCAGCCCACTATGGTGCCTAATGCTCACAACAACATATTTGCACACCATCCTTGCGCCGAGGATTGATGGAGGCACAGATGACCTGCAGTGCTGTTGCTGTGGTGGTTGCTGTTGGTTTCCAGACACAGAGGACAACTGCCCTTCCTGAATTCACAAAGGATAATTATCTGCTGTCACTATTTCAATATCTCAATACGATCTCCCACCCAAAAGGGAACAGATTCAGCCATGAGACACCACAGAGCTGAAACCTTTCAGAAATGGCTAACAATGATGACTCTATCAACATCTCCTTCCCTGGAGTGGACTCTGCAACAATAAAATCCCTCCCCAGTATAGGATGATTGCTTTCAGAGAAGGCAGCTTTTGTCTGCAGAGCCATTTTCCCTATTTTGTATGCTCTGAGCAGCAACCCTTCCGTCCTGCTGCAACCCTCAAGCTGCGTCTCAGTCCGTTTCATTCAGTAATGCCACACTGAGTTTTTCATCTTTTCTTGTAGTAAATTCACCTGTCCTACACCAGCAGGATGAGAATAATCCTGGGTTAGACCTGGTTGTCCATTTCACAGACCGGTCTTTCCCTTCCAACCTCCACCTCTGATCTGGTTTAGTTGTTCCACCTCTCCCTTCTAGAGGTCACTGCCACATATAGTGGAAGTCTCCTAACCTACATAACTATCACACTGAATACCCCCCTCTCTTTCCAGTTATTACTCACCCTAGGGAAATCAATTCTTCAGTAAGGTCAATAAGAGAACAATTTACCCAGGAACTCAGTGCAGGAACAAAACAACTTGTGATCAAAAAAGACATCACGCTGGACTAGCAAAGTCCTGCCCAAATCCCTACAGTATTAGTATGGGCACACAATCTTCTCTCTTTTCCCAAGGCAAGAGACAATACCTTGATTGCTCCGGTAGAGATCTGGATCTCATGGAGTCTCCTCATGGTGCCATCACGGTCTACAAAGTAGGAGGAAGCAAGCTGGTGCAATGCTTCAACGCTCTGGGTAGCATTGCCTGACTTTCTGTCGAGGCGGCTTTTGTCCATGTACATGGTCAAGGCCTCCTCTCCTGCAGCAGAAAGAAAAGGAGGAGATTTCAGGCTGCCGTGGAGGTTCATCTGAACAGGAACATACGATGTCACATGTGGCACCTGAAGAAAGAAAAGTCCAACACCTAAAGCACTTTTAAATGCATCCACCTTTCCTCACCAGTACCAGAACTTCACTGTAGTTAGTATACAAGACCCTCCTTCTCTATTCAGCCAGAAAGGCCAAGACCACCACACTTGCAGATCAGCTCCACTGAATCAAGTAGATAACATTGTGGATATTTATTAGCCAGTGTAGCTTTACCACAACTGCTGGAAAGGATTCAGGGCACTCATCCCACTTTAAGAATGCTTTTCTCTATGGGCAGCACCCCTAGATTGATGCACACCCAATGGAAGAAGATGCCAGTTTTATGCAGTTCTCTCTGACCTGATATCTATGAGGAATTACTAATGATTTAAGTTGCCAGTAGGACACAGTTATGTAGGTGGGTACAGAGGACAAACCCTAGATGCACCTCTCCAGCTTCCAGTGAGCATGCAAAAGGATAAGGGCAGGGAAGTGAGTGAAGGGGAGCAATCAGAGGAAAGAACAAATAAGAAAACTAGTTTAAACCAACCACTGTTTCTGCTTTTCTTCCCCTCCTAGAGTCTCACTCAGGGAATTTCAGTGGAGAGTGAGGAACATTCTATGAGGTAAGGGACAAGAGGTGATTTTGAACCAGTAACCACAGAGTTGTTGTGGGAGTGAAGCAGCTAATACCAAAGAGCCCCAAACATCCAAAACATCAGCAGAAACCTGAACGCAACAAGAGAGATATAGAAAGGACATAAAGCTGAGAAGCAATATGTACCTAAAAAATTCAATCTGTGCTGGATGAGCCAGATTAAAATCCAGATCATCCTTAATATAAGGCTGGCACCACAGGAGGCGTAAAAGGGTAGAAACCTATCCTGCCCCCTTAACATGTGAAGCTGTGATTTTAACAAAGACAATAGACACCCATGGTAGAAATGTGCTATTTCTACATAGCCCTCGTAATGAGAGGAATGACACTTGTTCTGATTTGATAGATGAGCCACTGATGAATACATCGCCCCTGGCAATGATAGCATGGTCAAAGAGGAAAATAATGTTCTACCACTTTCCCAGCCAAGAAATGTTTTGCTCTTCAGCATTTTTTGCATATTGTGGTTTTTTAGAGAGCAAGCACTTTTCTTCAAAATTCTTATTAGCTGAAGTAGTTTGATTTGTCCAAATAATTTCTTTTATTGCACACATGCAAAAAAGTCTGTGTGTCCCTTCCCCCCCTCATTCCCCTTTTACTTTCCCTGGATATTTTCCAGCTTTCATCTGGAAGCCAAACGCCTGAAAACAAACCCAAAATATTCTGGCTGAAAATCAAAATATTTCTTATTGGATTTCAGGGTTTTTTTAAGCTATTGATATGTTGAGGATTGAGCCTCTGGCTTTGAGATGAAAAATGAACTTTTTTTGGTGAAAAGAAGATAGTTTTCATCAAAAGAATCAATCAGTTGAAATCTTTTAATTGGCTTCACAGGAGCTAAAGTGGCAAAGTTTGGCATGGAAAACTTTCTCTCTTTAATATTTTCTTTAGAATAACATCATATCCTTTGCCCACGATCAAAGCTGTTGTAGTAGCAGCGTCCTCATTGTTACCTCTCACAAATACGCTTTCCCTGGAAAATGAGCCGCTTTGATTCCTTTATCACCGTTATCGTCATTGTACATTGAGCAGCATGAGGAGGCCTTGGCAGGGATCAAGGCTCTGTCACATCAGGTTCTAGCCACACACAGGAGAAAGATAGAGCCTGTCCCAGAGCATTTAAACTCCACATATCTGAGGAGACAACAACTGTATACAACAGACAGGCAGCAAAGCAGAAGGCAATAAGATGACTGCGATTAGCACAAGAAACAGCGGTCACCACACACCAGATGCCCAGCCACTGCTGATGTGCTGTCAGGTTTCATCTCTGAGGTGACTTTTACAGGAGGATTTGAAGGAAGGTCAGACTTTGTGAATTTGCATGAGAAAACTTGTTTGCCACCAAAAGGAAGCCTGAATAGGAGTTAGCTAAGAGGCCTGAGGAAAGATAGGCTGGTTTGGTGTGAAAGAGCCCAAAGTTTTGTATCTTGCATGTAACACAAGCATTTTACAGCATGGAGATGCAGCAGACACAAATGATGCTTTGCCACCTCTTTGCAAGGCTGTGACAGGAGAAAGAAGACCTGGATAATTCCCGCCTTAGTTGCAATTCTCAGAGGAACCTGTTGGATCCAGGCAGCAACTCTTCAATTCCACCAGTAACTGGAAAACCCCAGCTTTTTCTGGAAAACTTTCATACCTTTGTTAATAGTCAAGGCACAAAAATCAGAACCTTTTCACTCCAGACTAGTTCATTTTAGCTAGAGGAATGCTGGGACTGGAGATGCCTTGGACAGAACAACCAGGAAGCCTGCATTGAATTGCATTAGGCAACACCACTGGTTTCAGATCACCAGGAAATCCACCTGCTTTCTGTCCCTAGACAACATAAAGCAGGCGATGAACAACTGAAACAGCTCCTTGGCATCAGAGAGGATAAACCTGTGCTCTAGGGCAGTGCAGGTCAGTGATTCCCCCACAAAAAGCTGTCATTTTATCCCCTCTCTGAGGTGTTTGGACCCTTCCACTGGGAGTAAGAGGAAGACAGCGGGAAAGCGAGGACTATGAGATTTGATGCTTTATCTGAGGGACAAATACTGCCCCTAGGAGTGAAGGGTGTTGAGCAGAAATATCGTTGCCAGAAACCTATTCCATGCGCATGTGTGCAGATGCAGGAAAGCACAGCATCCCCATGGAGCATGTGCATGAGAAAGCAACACTTAGATCAAGAGAGGTTAACAGACTTTTGCTGCATTATTAAGTCTTAATTTCTCATTTATTAAGCAGATGTTATGTTCAAAGTTGCCTTTTCTTTAGGGCTTTCCCTGCAAATTGCCTCTCAGCTCTGTGTACTCCATCCCAGAGTATAGGTGCCCTCAAAATGACCCTTCACCAATTCCTTTGTCAGAACTAAACTGGAGCAGAGCTGGGTTTTATTGGACCCAAGGGGGATGTGGCTGCTTTGTAGGCTGAAAGGCATCAGAGCTGTTCCTCATGTGGCCAGGTGTGAAAATAGCTGCTGGATTGAGGTGGGCTGGCCTGATCCATCACCCAGCCTCCTGGGGACCATGCAACAGCTGGCATTTAAAAGCAGAACAATTTCCTGTGTGCTTGTCACTCCTTTGCAACCTAATAAGACATCAGGTAAATTACAAACCACTGTAATCCAAAGCAGAATCATTGTTACTCTTCTGAGGAGCCATAAAGTCTTGGGAGAACAAGGGTGCCAGGACATGCCTGGTTTTATATCCCGATGGTGGTGTTTAGCCCACAGCCTGTGATTAGAATGTGTCCTCCTTGCATAATGCATGCTCAGCTTCATCTACATTTTCTCTGGGACTGCCATTGCCAAGATAAATCCTTCTTTGCTCCCCTCCCATTGCTCACCATGCTCTGGGCTGACGGAGCGTTTAGCACTCCTCTCCACCAGCAGTTCTCGTTACAAGCCTCTGCATATTTAAAAGTGTTGTGTTGTAAAACTCCGGAGAAGAAACAAACCCCTGTGAATAATTCACAGCCCCAGCCAGGCAAAATTAAAAATATATTTCACCATCAAAGGTCTTCTTTCAGATTTCCATGGATGCGAGTGGCAAGAAAAAGGAATGTCAATGGGAAGAATAGCAAAGCCACAAAACCACTCTCAGTGCTTTAGTGGAGTCTTTACTTGGCTGGCTATGGTAAAATATGGTGCTGAAAAGTGATTTCCTCAATAAAAAGCAGTTTATCTTTATGCAGACTTCATTAAGGCCTGATGCAGGCAATCACTTGCACTCTTCAGTGCGTGGAAACCTGCTTTCTCTCACATTCCTTGCAGATGGAGGGATGTTTTGACTGCCTGGGCTGCAAAAGCAGCCTGAGGACCTTTGAAGGACGTTTGCCACATGAGAGGCCATTTGACTTCAGTGGAACTGTGCCAATTTACCTACCACCTAATTTGTGCATGAATCATATGCACACATCTAATCTCATCTCCGTCTCACCCCAGTGTCTGCAGAATGCTTTGAGAACAGACAGATGGCCAGAAATCCCTCAAAGTTCACTGCAAACTTTGCAGAGTGACAAGGCTGGAGGTCAGGTACGTTTGAAGAACCACAGCAACAAAGAATACCGAAATTAAGACCCTTTTGCACTGCAGAATCCCTCTTAACAGACAGTAGTTCTCAAAATAAAAGCATTTAAATGCACACCCCAAAAAGGGTAAAGAATGGTAAAAATAATACAAGAGATAAAGAAAAATCACAGCAAATATCAAGAAGTTGCTAGTTTTCACCCTGTTTTCAATACTCGGTACTTGAAATGTTTGTGTAGCACTAACAGGAGTGCACACTCATGGGTTAATGGCCCTACAGTGCTATATCTTATGTCATCACTGACATATTCTACTTGCACACACAAGCCTCTCTGCAGTCTTTGCACATACACTGAGTTTTACTCAACTATTGTTTTTTCAAGAGCCTACCCCACATTATCGTGCTCACTTATGAATTCAGCACAGGCCTTTCTGGCTGCACACATTCCCTGCCCAGCTCCTTGAACTCCCTCTTCCTGGAGCTGTTTAAAATTCCTCCAGTTCCAGAAAGAAAAGATGCTTTCCCCCCTGATATTGGGTTCGTTCTGGAAAGAAAAAGGAGAGGGATCACACATTCTATTGTCAAATGAAGGACAGAGGATCAGGAATGACAGCCAGGCTTCACAGCTAAATGAAGCATGTTTATCTTGACACACACCGGTACGCACACGCTGTTGTCAGAGGAGCACCAGCGCACACGTAGCACAGACGCTGAATGCACACACATCACATTGTGAATTCATTTGCAAAGGCTATTTCTACTCCAGGGATGTTTCTATCATCTGACTATGGCACAGGCTTCAGTTGGTGGAGCTGCATCCTGGCTCCATGCTACCAGCCATCCTCCAAGGTGGCTCCTACAAAGGTAAGTGCTGCCCAGTGCCTTCACCATCCCATCACCTGTGTGAGGAAGCCGCCCAGGTTGCCACCTACCTCCCAGGGTGGCAGAGATGAGGATGTGGGTGCCGTACTTTTTGATGATGGTATCGATGAACTGCTGCGTGGTGGGTCTCCTGCCCAGGAGGCGGATGCTCCTCTGAAACTCAGGCATCAGGGGCAGTGGATTGTGGAGCAGGTCCCTCCGCTCGATGGCTGTGTTCCTCACCTTCCAACGGGCAAACTCCCTATGCAACAACATAGGAACAAAACAGGGGTGAGGCTCTGAGTATGGAGGGAAAGAGAGAGCAACCAAGGGCAGGAAAGGAGGAGGGAAAAAGGGACAATCTTATTGAACATCCCCGCATGGATACACACATGGCTAGACAGAGAGAAAGGGGGAGGAGAAGGGGAAAGGAGAGACATTGCTGCACAACGACAATACACTTTAAGGATCAGGATCTGGGCTGATGAGCAGGTAGCTTCAGAATTTGCAGAGATACGTGGAAAAGGGCTGCATTTCCCTTCAAGCAAAGGAAGTAGGCTGGCCCTATTATCCACACACACTTTGAGGTCTTAAACCTCTCCATAAAGCAGAAAATCCTAGTTTTGGTCAGAAAAGCTTATCAGTTAGACTGCAGATCTAGCCCTATCTGATCATTGCTATATCCCTGTGTCCACAAGCCTTCATGGCATGCTTTTGCAAAGCAAGGCTGAAGGAAACACTTTCTCTAAACATCTTAATCTTTCAGCGCCAGGAGTACAGCAAAAGATCATTTGGAAATACAACCTTAAAAGAATCAATTTCAATATAAGCAGAGGCCAGGATGAAAACTGAGGTTTTGGGTTTCTTCCTTTCCTTTTGTAAAGCAAATAAAATGATTTTCAAATCCCTCCTTTTGAACTGAGAGTTACTGGGGGGGGTGGGTGTGTGAATGATGTTTGCAAAAGCAGCTTTTTATTGCAGGTATCCATTTTGAAACAACATAAAGGGAAATGCCTAGAGAAAACCTTGCACATCTGTGATCTAAAAGATAGGCCTCAAACATCACCAGCTGAGCACCTGAAAGGTGAGAAGCCTATTAATGTCTTTTGAAAACTATTGAGCAAGGCCTTCTTAAAAGGCAAGGATATTATTTATAACTCTTCTCCTGCAATGCACCTGCACTATCTTAAGCTCTCTCCCAAATAATCAAGTCACAAGCTTCTTTGTCACTTTTCATTCACTTATTCCTGTAGCTCGGGTTTAAGACAAAGCTTTAAGCAATAGGTGTTGGGGTTTAACCCCAGCTGGCAACTGAACCCCACACAGCCACTTGCTCACTGCCCCTTCAGTGGGACGGGGGAAAGCACCAGAAAAGAGTGAGAAAACTCATGGGTTGAGATAAGGACAGTTTAATGGGTAAAGCAGAAGCAAACCAAGGTATCCATTCACACTTCCCTTAGCCAGGCAGGTGCTCAACATCCCCAGGACACCAGAGCTCCACCACATGTAACAATGACTTTGGAAGACAAACACCATCACTCCCAACATCCCCCCTTCCTCCTCCTTCCCCAGCTCCAAACGCTGAGCACGATTCCATATTTTCTGGGAACGTTTGGTCAGTTGGGATCAGCTGTCCTGACTGTGCCCCCCCGGCTGCCTGGGGGCTGTGAGGAGCGGAGCAGCGTCGTTCGAGTGGCTGCGCAAGCGCTGCTCAGCGGGAGCCCTACAGCCCAGGGCTGGCAACGCTGATTCCAGCTCATACCAAAACATCCCAGGACTGGCAACAGGTTCCAGCTCAAACAAACATCCTGGGATTGACAACAGTTTCCAGCTCAAACAAGCATCCTGGGATTGGCAACACCCTTTCCAGCATGAACTTTCCATCGTCCCTCACTGGCTACTGTGGGAAAATGAACTGTATCACAGTGTTACAGAAGAAATTAGATTAACTATTCTCTCTGAATAGTCCTATTTAGCATTAGTGGTTTAACATTAGCAGCTGAAGTCTTCGGCTGCAAGAGCTGTCCGAGAGTAAACTATGAGGAAATGAATGCTGCTTACACAGAACCAGCTGGATTTAGCAGATACAAGTGGGATAAAGAAGATAAGGACCAAGGAGACAATTCCAAGAGAACAAAGTACCTTCAGAAGAAGGCTAGCCCATAAGAAAATGAAAGACCACTGACCAATAGTAAGTGGTTGGACTTGGGGATGGGTGCTGGAGGTACAGGTATCAGAGGCATGAGTTGGAGTAGGGGTCCCTCTTCAGAGGCACCTAGCTCAAGCTGTAACCTAAGAATTAATAAAAAACTAATTGGAAACCTTCACTTGGGCTTGGTATTCTCAGTGGGATGCTATGGCCCAATCCTGTTTTGATGGTGTGAGTTAATCCATAACGCCCAGTCTGGCCCATTTCAATAGGAAGGACAATACCTTGCATTTCCTATCAAATTGTGTCACCCAGCACCAGCAATCCCAGTTTGCAAGTAGAGAACCTGACTAGCAGGCAGATTTAAAAGAGGCTCTAAGTTACAAAGCCAGGATCCCAAAACAGATCTTTTTCTTCCCAGGTTGATCCTACTTTGTTTGCATCAGGTTATCTTATTTAATGCAATTGTGCATGTATTTAGATTGCACCCCATCACAGCAATCCAGGCCGTCCAGCAGTATCTGCATTCATTAAAATAGGGAAGTGTCAGGTTGTTACTTAAATACCTCTTTACACCTGAGCTAAAGCCCCCTCTGTAGCTCCCAGGCTTTCATAAGTCAAGTAAAAATGCCAAAACAAAGCACGCCTCTTACCTCATTCAAAGAGCCATTAGTGTCAAACCTTGAAATCCACAGAAACATTGGTCTTAGCTAGAAAAACCCATCAAAAAAGCCAAAAAATCCACCTAAAAATAACCTTTACGTCAGGATCTTACTACAATGAGTGGAGAAAAGAGACCACTGGTTCCAAAGTTGTCTGCAGATAATCAGTACATTACCAATGTATTCATTGTATGGAGTAGAACATAGGGGGTTTCATCTCCTATCGCAGAATAGTGTTCAATCCCAGTACTTAGAATGTGTGGAAGGGATATGTTTGGGGGTCCCACACTTGATTTTTGAGATAGATAAAACCTTAAATGTAAAGATAAATAGCTTGTGTCTGACACTACAGGGAGAGGTTGCTCTCATTGCTGATATCTCTTGCAATCCCAGATCTAACTATGCAAGGAAATCCCCTTTGGATGAGGAAGGAATGGTCCCTTCAGCAGTAACACTGTGTGGGAAGGGGTATATCTGAGTGCTGAAAGACAGGCAAGGTTTATAATAAATAGATTCCCATGTTCCTATCATAAAGATTATCACTAGCAAGCATAGGAAAAATGCCATCTGTGCTTCTCTGCAAAGAGACAATTATTACTTCCGGTAAAACAGGAAAGCAGCGAACAATGAAGATGAGAGAAGGTGGGAACAGAGACTGAAAATGTGGTAAATGGTGTATTTGAAGGGAAAGTGGGTTCATTGTTCGCATGAGGTCAAACAACATCTGATTATACCACTGGCAGGAGGCAAAAGAGGAGTTCAAAAGAAATCATTGCCATATCTTCAGCCTTGCCTGGCGCCAGGAGACACTTCCAGTCCCTGTTCATGCAGAAGAGAAGCCTTTAGCAGAATCCACATCTAAAACAACTTCCCCCCCTCTCCCCCTTACTTCCTATGTCTGTCACCCCTCCCTGGGGTTTCCTGCTCCTTGAGCATATCATTGAGGTGAAAGCCCAGTTCTGTTATACTTTCCTAACACTTGGATGTGTGGCTTTCCTAGCTGATGAGAAAAGCTGAGCAAATACATTATGATGAATAATTTATGCAACTAACTTAGATGTTTATCTTCTGCTCATAGAATATCCATGAGCCAGTTGCCATTACCTATAATTTATGCATTATTTGAATTTATTTAGTGATATTTTCCAAGCTTTTTTTCCAAGGTTTTGCAGGGCATTTGGCTGTATCCTTTCTTTGGTTGGGACTGCTCAGGCAAATGATCTGGTATTGTGAAGCTTCGTGATCAATGACCAAAAATACACTTTAAGCTTGGTTTCCCAGTTCCAGAAGATTGTATATTGAAAGCAAGTCTTTAATACAAGCAATCTTCCGCACAACCTATACAACTCTGTGCTGGAAGATGCACCTGAGGTCAAAATGATGGTACAGATTTAGAAAATAGGCTTAACATTAATGGATATGTCTAGTGAAATTACTTAGCATTACTGAGGTGGTAGAAAAGGTGAAATATATTTGCAGTGAACTGTATAGCTCTGACCTTTGGAATGATCCAACCTGTAACTCCTGCAGTCTGTGATAAAACACCTCTAAGAACAGGTTTTCCATTAGCATGCAGTGCGCGACTGAACTGCATTTCCTGCAGAAGCAGCTGCTATTGGCCCAAACTGAGCTCATGGAACTGGTAAGTGTACTCTTATCTGTCTCCACTGATTCCTTCAAGCTGTGACTCTTCGGATGATTTACCAAGGCCTTGGATTCAGGGATGTTGTGTGCAAAAGGGCATTGAAATCTTTCATCCCAGAAATCACTCTCAGACCCCATTTCACTATCATTGCTTCTCAGTGCCATCAGGGACACCACAGTCTCAGTGCCACTGCCTGGAAAGCACAGGTGAAGCCTCTACAGGTCTCAAGGCACTTATAAAGAGAAGTAGTTCACTGTTGCTTGTTCATTTTCTGGGTGAAGAAGTTGCCAAACTTGACCAGGATTATGATGGCAGGCCATGATATGGTTAAGATTAGTACAGTCTCCTGCCCCTCATGGGAAGCCCCTAGCAAGGACCTGAACGTCTGCCAGTGGGGAAGCTTTTAAGGGCTTTGGAGGGATGATAAACCTCTTAGCAAGGAGGAGGAAGAGTCTGTATCACTGATGCAGAGACGGGATAAGGAGAAACTATGATCTAACGTCTGAATAGTGGGGGGAGAGGCACTTGTTTATGCTCTAATGTCTCGCCAGTGTAGACAGCCCATGCTAATGTGGAGTGTGCCCAGGCAAATGCATGCCAGGTCAGCAGAGGAGAGTCTGCTCTCTAATGTCTGGTGAAAGCACTGAAGAGTCGACTCTTCTAATGGCTGGAAGGGGCAGGACGTGCTAATGCCAAAAGGGGGAAAGGAGAGGAAATAGAGGGATGAAGCACTGCCTCAGGAAATGCATATTTCAGCCCTTCCTCCCTGTAACAGTAAGGGGATGTTTTGTTTGTATATGGCTATAGCTGAGAAAACGCTTACCCCTTCATAGTTTGCATCAAGGCCATACACATGAGGGAGGGGGGCCACCAGGGTTGTCTCAGGGGCACTATGATCCCTCCGGGAAAACAGGAAAAAGCAGGAGAAAATATTGAAAAGGAAGGAAAAGCCAAAAGCCTGGAAAGGGCGCATCACCCAGACCCACTGCTGCACCAGCGGAGAGATGAGGAGAGTCCAAGGGCATGAGCATCTCTACCCAGGGAGGGAAGTCTGAAAGAGAGAGGCCATCAGAGCAAATTAAATTCCCCATCTTCAAATGGCCAAGACAACTAAAGGATGTGAGTGAAGAAACAAGTTCAGTACAGACCTCAGGGTCTGGCACTCGAAACCAGAAAGAAATTAAATGCATTAAACAATGCTCGAGACAGAACCGTTTGAAAAGGGAAAAAGCAGAGCAGGATGGCACTGAACAAAGCCTGTAGCTGTCATGCTGACTGGAATACCCCAGCACTTCCTGCTGCTGTATGATGGATTGCCTGCCGGGCAGTTAGTGCATCCCACTCACAGTGTACACTCAGCAAACAGGAGCAGCCCCAGCGCTCCCTGGGAACTGGGCAAGGAAAAGGCAGCAGCTCCTTTCTGTTCAGCAGTTACCTTTCTTATAGATCACAGCTGAAAACATCAATGGCTCCCGTAGATGATGAGCAGACAGAGCCTCTCCAAAGACAACACCCTCTTCAGTGACAGCGCAAGATACAAACATCATAATGTCCTCTACCGGGCATATTGCACAAGTTATTGACAGCAGGTTGAAGGAGGTGATCCTGCCCCTGTACTCTGCTCTCATGAGACCTCATTTGGAGTATTGTGTGCAGTTCTGGTGTCCTCAACATAAAAAGGACATGGAACTGTTGGAAC